>JACEVL010000245.1:622500-640000 GCA_020284085.1 Aporrectodea caliginosa | reverse complement strand
GAAGCCTTTCTGCATCTATTTATTTTTCTGATCTTTTAGAATCCACAATGAAGAAGAGGAGTACTGACCCTACGACAACACATCTTGACCACAAGCATCAGAGGCTGTCTGCTTCGAATTACAGGTTCGCATTTACAGACAAATTCATTCGTTCGTTTGTTCGTGCAAAAGGAGCTGTTTAATTTTCTACCTTTATTATTGTTTAAATAGACTGCTCATGGTGCAGTAGTATAAATATCAATTGCGCAGAGACTCATTCCTCCGCGTCTGGACTGCGACTTAGATCGCTAGAGAAGACCGACCTCCGCGTACGGCGGATGAGGACGTGCTTCGGCGATCATGCATTCTCGGCCGCTGGTCCCAGATGCTGGAACAGTCTTCCACCCGTCATCAGATTGGCCGACTCAGCAGACGCCTTCAAATCAAAACTCAAAACTTATTTGTTTGCGAAGGCCGCCTTCGGAAGGCGTATCCTGCTGATTAGTAAAACTGCTGTATGTGAGGCGCCCTTGCAACGGTATGGCCGCGTAACGGTGCCATATACATTGTTATTGTTATTGTTATTGTTATTATTATTATTATTATTATTATTATTATTATTATTATTATTATTATTATTATTATTATTATTATTATTATTATTATTATTATTATTATTATTATTATTATTATTATTATTATTATTATTATTATTATTATTATTATTATTATTATTATTATTATTATTATTATCGCTAATTAGAATGGCAGTAGATTATATGCATGAATTATTAATACAAATAGAGTTTAAACACCCTAAAATATCTTTCAAGCACGGTATATAAATTAATGTATGTATGTATGTGTGTATGTATGTACTCCGCCACTGTTCGTTCTTTGACAGTGCCAGTCCCAAGCCTGGATGAAGGAGGAGGGCGACGCTAATGATCTTTGTAATCACACAGTGTCGTTAAACTGAAACTACTATGTATGTATGAGCACTTGTTAAAGCGCCCCTTCAAGATTCCTATTCAGAGGCGCTCCCGAATACAGCCCGTAAACTGAATCGGAGTTTCACGCCGAAGCGCATGAGCAATTGCGAGTGAAGGATTTGCCCAGGGTCCCTACGCGGCGGTTTTTTAAGGTGGATTCGAACCCGCAACCCTTCAGCTGCAAGGCACCGAACATACCCCTACACCACCGCGCCCCACTTCTCTAGCGATCTAAATATAAGCCATTTCTCGTTTTCTGACAGTGCCAGTCCTAAGCCTGGATAAAGGTGGAGGGCTATGCTAATGATCTTTGTTATCACACAGCTAGTCGTTAAACAGAAACTACTACTACTACTACTACAGTAACTCTTAAGACGGATACTGTGTATGGACCGTGAGCATATAGGAGGTGTTGGATTCCTTGATGAATATGTCATGGACTGCCAGTCCCAAACCTGGATGAGGGAGGAGGCAAACGCTAATTGCATTGTATTGTATCTATAAATTTATATTGCGCCTCTTGAAGTGCACAGCAATCAGAGGCGCTCCTAGTGCGTTCCAGAGAAAACAAAGAGGTCTCGAGACAACGAAAGAAGGCAATTGGCCCACGAGGAGGAACTTGTGGAAGGAGGGAGCTGGTTCCATAGTGCAGGGCCAATGACGGCAAAGGCTCTTGCTTTAGTTATAGCTGTCCTCGCTCGCGGGACAAAGAGATCATGTCGTTCAAGTGAGCGTAGCGGGCGAAGAGAATTGACTTAAATCGGCAGGCGGATGAGGTCACAACCGTCATATAGATACTTGGGAGCTCGGCTAATGCTCTTTGTTATCACACATTGTCGTTAAAATGAAACCACTGCTACTGACATTGATAATTTTCTGCAAGGAATTTGTTTATTGTTGTGTAGGCGAACATTCGACGCCGACATCAATTGGGGCGATCAAAGTTCATCAAATTTTGCAACGTATGTAATGGCAAAATATTAACCTTGATTAAGGGTGTTTAGCGACATTTGCGTAACGTTATCTATTTTCTGTTGCTACTATTCTTCAGCTTATGACAACATAGGCCGTAGCCGCCGACAAAGATTAGTTTTGGCATATTACAGCTCTTTTTTTTAACATAATGTGTAAACTAAATTTAACGTTATATAGCATCGGGAAACTAAGATTAAGAGGTGTTTAAAAAGACGATGATCATTTTGACGAGTTTTATATTAGAATTACCTGCTTGTAGCTAGACAATCCTTTTTTACACAACGTCCCTAATTAATCAGCAACTTGTCACCAATCGGCAGCTTGTGAACAGATGTCAAAGTCAACTGTCAAAGGAATCCATATGAAATCGTCAACAATGACAATAACAATTTTCGGTGATAATAATATTCTTCTTCAATATTTTAAACTGACAAGGACGCGGTAAGATTGCATGACACGGTAGTAACAGACAATAACAAGTTTGACAGGAGTCGTATATGCTCGTATTCTCGTATGCTGTATGCGGCCCCAGTCTGGTGGGGGTTTGTTGGACAAGAGGGACGAGACCGACTTCAGGCAATGCCCCGTAGATTGGCGTACACTATACGATCCTTCCCAGACTCCTACCAAAGCTTTTAACAACTATGCCATCGTCTCTTTAGGGCCATTCATTCAGGCTGATCCTGGCCATGTCTTGCACAACCTGCTGCCCCCAACTAAACCTATAATCTATTCTCTCCGTCCTCGTGCCACGATAGAGTTTTTACCTAATTCTGACAGTTTGGCACGCGAATCTTTTACAAATTATTAGGATGTTATGCTCTTGACTTCTAAACTTAATTTGTACGCCAAAGTACTGTTAGCAGTTGGTTTAATAAAGGACATTTACTTACATACGATAAAAGTTTAACAGAAGTCGAATTTGACTGTATGGCAACCTGCAATGAGCCCATCTGTCCTACTACTCATTTTACCAACGCCATCTTGCGAATGGAAGGCTGAACCAATCTTAAGGGGTTAAGCTGGATCGATTCCCGCTACCCCTATATGCTGAATGTTAAATGTTACCATTTACCTATCGGTCCCCCCGTGATAACCACTAAGAGCTCACTGCTACTGGTACTGCTCCTACAACTTCTACCACCACCATAACACCTGCTATTACGACTACACACAACTAATACTACTGCAGTGTCTGCGATAATGATAGCAAACAATATTATGTAAAACTTTGTGAATATCGGCTTCGACACCTTTAAAACAATGTTTCTCTTGGACAATAATTATAAGCCATCAACATTTTATATTGAAAGGTGTCTAAATGCAGGATTAAGGAAGAGAGTTAAGGTATTCACCTTTCTAATGACGCAACATCGTGAAACGACGACTAATTTACACCAGTCAAATAAGTTTTGGCTACTGTGTGTCGATAACGAACAAATGAACAAACGATTCAAAGGTGTCTAAAATCCATATACTTGATAAAGGAAGAAAGACAGTTACCAACATAATATTATAATAAGCGACTTCTAAAGATTGTTCTGATCTGCTTAGACACCTTTAAACTGCTTTTAATTTATGTATATATTCGTCACTTTCGTTCAAACGCTAATTTTCAACTGCACTTAAAACTTTTGTCTAGCGTTAATAATTGCTTGTAAGTGACAATTTTTGAAAAATATTGTTTAGTTTACATCCGATATCATCTTGACACAATACGTGTATCACAGACATTTATGGCTCTTATAATATTTTTTCATTCAGAGCATTTATATAGCGCCCCTTCAAGAAGCTACTCAGAAGCGCTAAACAATGAATATTAGTGACAGTTTAAAGTACTGTTTTGACACCTTTAAATATAGTTTTCGGACTGTATAAATACCTTGTTTTCAATGTAGTGCAAAATATGTCGCCAACATAATAATTATTATGACGTTAAACTTTGGAATGAAAAACAGTAGGAATTAATATCTAATTAAAGGTTTACGTAAACTAGCTTGGAGACAGAAGATGTCGTAAAACACTGGTTGAGTGTCTTAGAAATTCAGAGATTACAAATCCTATTACAATTACCGGAGTAGTAGTATTGTAATGGGCTAACTCAGTACCTTCCACGTGCTCTGGTAGTGCCAGTCCCAAGACTGGAGAAAGGAGGAGGCAAATGATCCAACGAGGCTCATGCGTAGTTTTTGTTTTATCTACCTACTCCTTTCTAGTCTCTTCATCATCTACTGTTTGGCATCCTGGAGGCATTCTTGACTAAACGCTATCCATCAAAGTTCAAAGAACTGCCATCTGTCGGGCGTGCTTGTTTCACCTCAGAAGAATCCGAAGAATCCGAGCTCCACTCTACTCTTGACTCAGCATTACTGAAAAACGCTGTCTTATTCTGATGCGAATTGACTGCTGCAACTCGGAATTCTATGGTCTACCTGAATACACACTGCTTCCTCTAACTAGCCACAGGCTGCAAGATTGTGTCTTGGACTTTACGGAGACCATAACTATCTCACCTTCTCTTCGTTCTCTACACTGGCTTCGTGTCTGTGAGCATACTCAATTTGTAATCTGTTTTGCATAATTATATTCGTGTTTACGTTTTTTCAGCACAAATGCAAAAGTCAGCAGAGCTGCGCCCCCGAATCAGTATTTCTCAACAACAAAACCAAACTGCTCGATATTTAGCTCGCCCACGTTCCCTTCGACAATGAGGACACTAACAATGGCGGAGACCGTGGTCACAGAGTACGAAATTCAACATGTCGTGCATTCGTTTCGATGGATCTTCAAGGAGCTCATTCGCATCACGTAAACGCTATGATTGCTTTGTACTTATAGTTTTGTATGGTAATGTTTCAATTTAAATCCTCATTTACCTCCTTTCTCTTCCTCCCTCGTCATACTTCTTCCTCGTCTTCGACCTCGTCCTCTTTTTATCCATCTAGATTAACTTGCGGGAATCTTGCTTGCTTGCTTGCTTGATTACTTGCTTGCTTGATTACTTGCTTGATTACTTGCTTGCTTGATTGCTTGCTTGCTTGAGCCACAGGCTAAATTGTCAAATCTTGCGACGACTAGTTCGATCACTTACAATCATTCAATCGTCGTGAAACTTGGCATATAGACTCGCCCTCGCACACACTTCATTCTATCAAAATTTCACCTCCCCAAAAAAGGCTAGCTTATAGAATCGGGGACTAAACTTTTCGAATCGGGGAATCCCCTTTTCCGATACGGAGCGTTGTGATTGGCCAGCGTTGTGATTGGCTGCAACAATAATGGGCGCGCTGCCTCGTTCAGCGTGCTATGTTGTAAAATTAACGCGGACTATATATTTCTTGAGGTAACTGCTTCGTAAGACGCATTATAGGATACTAGATGGATATAGTAAAAAACTTGGTTTTTACTATTGGTTGTTTTTATTCATCTCCTTCTCCTCCTTCTCCTACTTCTCCTTCTGCTCTCGCTCCTCCTCCTTCTGCTCCTCCTCCTTATCCTCCATTTCTTCTCCTCCCGCTTTACCTCTTTTTTGCTCCTCCTCCTCTTCTTCTTCTCTTCTTCGCCTACTTCTGTCATTATCCTCCAAATCTCGTCCTCCTTATCCTCTCCTACTCTTTATCTCCTTCTTCTCTTCTTCGCCTCCTCTTCATCTTCCCTCCTACCGTCTCCTCTCCAGCTACTCTTCTCCCTTCCGTCTTTTACTCCTCTCATGCTCCTCCTATCTTCCTCCTCTTCTCATCCTCTGTTCCTCATTCTGCTCTGATCTCATGATCGTGGCATTTCTTTGTCCAGAAACTGCGTCGCTCCCATGCTTCGATCAATTAACGTTGACGAACGGTCGTCTGGCGCAGACCTACTGAAACACTTTCGGGCCTTTGTCGGTCGACTCCACGATGCCATCATAAGGTACTGGCAGGCCTCTAAGTAATTCAGTACTCAATAATATGCATCACCTGTTTTCTAGATCGAAATTATGATTAGTAATATGTTCCAAAGACGCCCTGTAGATTCGCCTGTGAATAAGCTGGTTCCCGCGACTGCGCTTTTGTGGGCGCTGTAGAAATATCGAGTTTACGATTACGATTACGATGTCAATAATCTGTTACTAGGCTAAATGATTAATATTCCTCATTTTATGCATTATGAATGGAAATCATGAATATTACACAGAATTGATACATTAATGAATATTGTGTATATATGTTAGCATATTCATGAGTTTAATGACTGGATTGCAGATGTTACCCCGATTCGTGGTGTGGAGATCACATCGTCTTCCAGAACCTCGTAAAAACCATAGAAGAGGGATGTCATCATTTGACCTTTCAGGTATTAATATAATGTTATAATTGTTCGATTATTTATTATTATTATTATTATTATTTTTTTTTACCCGAGGTATCAATGATCCCTCAGGATTTGGAAAAAATTAATTTAGGAGCAGGGGACAGTGTCTGGAAAATCAAGCCTCGTCGTCTGGAGTCGCTGGAAAGGTCCCGTTGAAGGTGACAGAGTTGTAGCGTTGTATGCAGACAGATAGACGCTGAAAAAGAAACGACGCCTCACGGCGGTCGCAACTGATGATATTATTATTATTATTATTATTATTATTATTATTATTATTTTTTTTTTTTTTTCTTTTCGCCCGAGGTAAAAAGAATCCCTCAGGCTCTAAGATACTAAGCATAGTTGTGTTTTACGGGTTCTCGTCTCCATCGTGTTATAGTGTAACTGGAAGGGCTACCCCTCTTCCATCTCGGGCATAGGGTCAGCAAAAGAGCCGGCGAAGACCACAGCGTTAAAGCGCTGAATTGTCAAAGAAATTCTTTGAAAGAGAAAGGCTGTCTCTTGTTGTTATTATTATTATTATTTTTTTTTTTTTTTACCCGAGGTAGTTCTAATCCCTCAGGCCGCTAAAAAATGTCCGGAGACAATAAGATGGACGGCAATCACTCGACAAGTTCTGGTTGGGCAAAAGTGCCACGGAAGGCCACGGAAGTTACGGCGTTATTATTATTATTATTATTATTATTATTATTATTATTATTATTATTATTATTATTATTATTATTACTATTATTATTATTATCATTATTATTATTATTATTATTATTATTATTATTATTATTATTATTATTATTATTATTATTATTATTATTATTATCATTATTATCATTATTATTATTATTATTATTATTATTATTATTATTATTATTATTATTATTACTATTATTATTATTATTATTATTATTATTATTATTATTATTATTATTATTATTATTATTATTATTATTATTATTATTAGTAGTAGTAGTAGTAGTAGTAGTAGTAGTAGTAGTAGTAGTAGTAGTAGTAGTAGTAGTAGTAGTAGTAGTAGTAGTAGTAGTAGTAGTAGTAGTAGTAGTAGTAGTAGTAGTAGTAGTAGTAGTAGTAGTAGTAGTAGTAGTAGTAGTAGTAGTAGTAGTAGTAGTAGTAGTAGTAGTAGTAGTAGTAGTAGTAGTAGTAGTAGTAGTAGTAGTAGTAGTAGTAGTAGTAGTAGTAGTAGTAGTAGTAGTGGTTTCTCGCATTTATTGAAGCAACATTCAAGCATCAGTTAATGGTGCTGCAGCATTGTGAGTGGTGCCTAACGCGTAGAGGGACAAGGTAGGCTATTGGTTAGAGCACTTGCACACACGTACACACAGACGCAATCAGACACACACCTACACACATACACTCATACTTTACTATTATGGAGCATTATTTCCTTGTGAGACGAGTGTATGGTTTTGTTTTTTCGATCGTTTAGATCCCGGTTTTGTCAGCGGCAGCAATTGGACGGCTGTACAAAGATCCTGCGTTACGGTAAAAATCTTTTACCTCAAGGTGAAAATAGAAAGAACACAATTTGGCCATTGTAGTTGTGCTAAATCAATTGCGTATGCCTTATCGCCTGCCGCCTGTATCTCTCTTTGTGTGCGTGTGTGCCTTTGGACCAGAAGACGGGTTGGGGTTAACAAATTTCACACCGGTTCATGACTGTTAAATAAATATAATGCAACATTTACATGTATGATGATGATGATGATGATGATGATGATGATGATGATGATGATGATGATGATGATGATGATGATGATGATGATGCTACTTGCTACAGGTTGCCTATCGCGTGAAGATGATGAAGATTATGATTATTTAGGTCAGGAAGATGATGATAAAGATGTCTGATCCCTACCCCATTTGCGCAGGCTCCTTCGGCACCCTGGCCTGCTACTTGCGGGAAAAAAATATTGCCACTGGCCCGCCATCAAAAAAGGTTTAACACCCTATGCGATAGGGACAGACGAGGCCTTAAGAGATGGCTGGTATTGTACACCTTTTTAATGCATTCGTGTGACTCATATAAGCAAAACTTTCAGCAGTATTGAACTACACCTCACCTGTTCGGTACTTTGTCTGTTCAATACAGACCGTTTAATTTTGATTGTTTCAGAACACGAAGAGACAACGTGCTGGAGGACCTGGTCCAGGTGCATGGTTTAATTGATGCACCTTGGAAGATTATCCAAAATAACCGCGCTCTTTATCCATATTAAAAACAAATAGCTAGGTTTTGGGAGGAGGACAACGTATGTTTCAGGCGATACTATTTTTATGTGGGAGTTTCGATGTAGCGCCTTTACCACAAGACTCCGCATCCGCAGAGCGCAGACCATTGTGTGAGATGCACTCTGCAACTGGAAGCTCCGAGAACCAGTCGAGCGGGACGGACCTCGACAGAACGGACGATGAGAACGAGGAGGAAGAGGCGGATGAGACTACGAGAGGTGCCAGGAGATTGGCCGTACCGCGTCGAAGGTTGCATCGAAGGGCCGACTCGACGGGAAGAGTGCAGCCGCTGCGAATACTCCGAAAGGCTGTATACGATACTCAGGGAGCGGTCGACGTGAGCACAGCGATGGAAGGTGGTCACGGTCGAGGCCCGGCCTCCGAGTTGGCGACGCGGGGGTTCAATCCTGCGGGACTCACCGACGCCCTTCACCAGCGTCCTCCGAATGCGTTCATCCCGACCGTACAGCCTACGACTCGTTCTGACCCTTCTCGCGGAACTCCAATCCAACTGGAAACGTTCGAACAGAACCTCGCGAATCGTGACGAAGCCGCTGCGGCGTCAGCGCTGCGTGGCACCTTGCCCGATCCTTCGTTTCGACCGGCCTCCTGGTGGTTCGAACCTCCGAAACACGTTCCGCACGGGTCGTTGTTGCAAGCACCTTCCGGTCAAGTCAACCACTTTAAGCCTACGCCTGATTATGGGATGGCTCAGTTTCACTTTGGACGGAGCAACCCTTCTGCTCCAAATGCGACGGTGTCCGCAAAAACACCTACGACCAACCAGGGCTTCACTGCGAACGTTGTAAGCGAGAGTAGAGACGGGAGTCGCCGTAACCACGTTTCCGCCGTCGGCACACACTCGAATCTGCCTCAACCTGGAGCCACAACGACGCAGGCATCGAGTGGGTTCTGCTTTCCCGTGTCTGGAACGCCGGCCGCTTCTTCAGCACCAGACACCCAGCATCCGAAACCCCATTTCGTGTTTGGGGCAGCGCCGAAAGTCTCAGCCAAAGGCCAACCGAAATGCGTAAGCTTCGTCGGAATGTCGCCCTCTTCAAACGACCACAACATAAACCAGCACAATTCCTTCAATTTTGGCGTGACGTCAACCACCCCTAACGACCAGGAAAGAGGAGGAGGCCAGCGCAACAGCGTCTTCACGTTCGGTGCCTCCGTCAATAATCCCTCACAGCAGCTGGATATAACGCCGACTCCCAACCAGGCAACTGGTCCCAGAGGAAACCCACTCCACCCGCAAGGTCAGTCAGCTGGGAATGCGCACTGCCCGTGTAGTCGTAACCTTGACTACAGCTTCCAAACTGCCTCTCCTCCCAATCTGCCGCATAGCAACCAAGCAACTGCTTCCCAAGGCAACCCACACCACCCGCACGGTCATTGTCCGTGCAACAGTAACATCGACTACAGCTTCCCAACTGCCGGCCCTTCCACTCTGGACGCCCCCTATGATAACTACCAACCAGGACTTCCGTCACACCCTCCAACAACTCCAGGCTTGTCAGGCTATGACCAACGAACGACTCCAGGGTTTCCTTTAATCTGCACTCTTCACCAGACAATTATCCACCTCAGTCCGTTCCACCAACTTCAGGATATTTCAACCCCCAATCACCTCCAACCAACTACCCACCCCAGTCCCGAACTCTAACTCCAGGATATCCTTTCAGTCCCCAATCACCTCCAACCAACTTCCCACCTTCATCCCTTCCATCAAATTCAGGATATTTCAACCTTCAATCACCTCCAACCAACTACCAACCACAATCCCGAACTCCAACTCCAGGATATTCTTACAACCCCCAATCACCTCCAACCAACTACCCATCCCCATCACGTCCAAGAACTCCAGGATATTCTTCCTACCCACCATCACCTCCAACCAACTTCCCACCTTCATCACTTCCACCAACTCCAGGATATTTCAACCCTCAATCACCTCCAACCAACTACCCAACCCCATCCCGTCCAAGACCCCCACGATATCCTATCCATCCACAATTACCTCCAACCAACTTCCCACCTTCATACCTTCCAATAACTCCAGGACTTCCTTTCCATCCACAATCGCCTCCAACCAACTTCCCACCTTCATACCTTCCACCAACTCTGGGATATCCTTTCCACCAGCAACCGCCTCCAACCAACTTCCCAACCCCATCCATGTACCCAAATCCACGCGCCAATACCTATCAATAGATGTCACCAGTCCGTCGCAGTACTGTATCGGCGCCTGTATACATTAATGCGATTTCTAGGATTCCAAGTACTCTGTATTTTGTTCACAGCGTTACCATTTTCTAAAACAGGGAACCATTCTTAAAATAATTCTGTGCACATTTTATTTGTCATAAAGGCCATTTTTTTAAGGTAAAGTATTCAGCAGAGGCTCAGTAGAACTTGTTTCGTTACAAGAACGAATTCTCATAATTTATAAAACTGTAAAGTCTTATATCCCGAATTTATATATTCTGTAGAATTAATCCATTGTAACGCGGTCTTGCAACCAGACTGTTGTTTTTAATGCTTAAAACTAACCTTGTAACGAACATTTATTAGCAGCGTAGGATGATTATTTTGTTATTGTAATCGTTGTAGATTCAACTGTAACGTAATTAGAGTATATTCGGATCCTTTTGAGTAAAACTTTAACAAAAAATATTATGTTCGCTCTTAGAGCTCAAAGTATTTCGTTTCAGCTGCTACATTGCGATGATCATTAGTTCTAATATATAATTGTTTATCTGCTCTAGCATAATCACTGTTGCTCTTAACAAATGCTCAATGTAGAAAAATAATATAATAAAATATAATATGAATAAATAGATATAATTAAAGTATAGAGAGTAATAGATGGAAATAGATGTAATTTAATATTAATAACTTTGGCCATGTCTGTCAGGAACCGTGTGTCTATATTTTCGTTTGTTCCTCGTCACTTTTATCTGTTAACCTCTTCTTGTGTAACTTCTTACTGACTTACTTACTTAGTTACTTACTTACTCACTCTGTACAATAGTTAACGGAATTTTTAAGTTTCTGAATTGACCTGCAGATAAAATATTTTGTATTGAATTTATTTAACATTATATTCAAATGAAGGCTTTATTTTACAAATGTAACTATAAGACTGATTTAAATTTGATTGAGTTATTGTTTCTTTCGCTCGCTGGAACGACAACATTGACTTCGAATCTCCAAGAGAACAAAGAAACAGTAATACGCCATCTATCCCTTCCTATCCTATCCTATCCTATCCTATCCTATCCTATCCTATCCTATCCTATCCTATCCTATCCTATCCTATCCTATCCTATCCTATCCCATCCTATCCTATCCTATCCTATCCTATCCTATCCTATCCTATCCTATCCTATCCTATCCTATCCTATCCTATCCTATCCTATCCTATCCTATCCTATCCTATCCTATCCTATCCTATCCTATCCTGAACTTTAGTGGCAATAAATATCGACTTCTCACTGCTAGAATCCATCCAACTGTTCTAATAAACCCGCCACTGTCCGTAGTCTGGTGGTGCCAGTCCGAAGCCCGGTTAACGGAGAAGGGCGACGCTATTCAACGTCGTTAAACGGATACCACATACCTAATTTTCAAAACCCATAGTATAAAATATAAATTAATTTCTGGTTATTTAGACACCTCTTTCAATGCTCTTAATCTGCCTATAACAATAACTGCCTTCAGTGCCTTGCCTCGCTACAGTGCCAGTCCCAAGACTGGACGAAGGAGGAGGGGACGCCAATGGTCGTTAAACAGTAAACAAGCTTTCAACTTACAAGACGTGGACGCTGTTTTAGTATAATAATCCTATCGATCCTCAATTCGAATCGTATCGTATCTAATAATTATTCATAGAACTCCACCCGCAGAATAACTTTTCGGGGGGCGTTCTCAGCACGTAAGCCCCGGCGAAAAAGAAAGACCGATTAAGGAAATCAGTTATTAGTGGAACTCTGAGTAAGGGAAAGGTCATTCCAAATGGAGGAACACAACGCAGCAAACGCCCGGTGTTCTCTCGGGGTTTTCGCACGGGGAGCGCTACTGAATGGCCACGGCTGTAAGCGGCGCTATATAAATTACAAATTACATTACGTTACATTACGGTCCTAGTCCTAGGAGATCAAGCCAATCTGAAGAGCGCAAAAAGCGAGATGAGGATGCAGATAATGTCTTTCGAATATAGTATTGTGTTGTATTTGACCAATTATAAAGCGCTTTTCATAGCATAAGCCTTTCAGAAGAAGGGAAAGACGCTGCTCTGAGAGGCCTAATTACGTGCTTTGCAGATTTTTAATAGGAAGTATATTGAGTAAGGTCGATGTTAACTACAAAATGTTGTTAAACAGCAGTGAAGACTGCTACACGAAATATACAAAGATCCATTTAGACACCTGTAAAATGGATAAAATCTAGTCTACATATAAGGGCTGTTATTATGGCAAACGAACGGTGAAAACTGTTGAACCTAATTAGACACCTGTTTTCAGCGTAGTATTTGCCCTATAAGTAAAAGCAGACGAGCAGTTCAATGCTTGAGTGAATTTACTGCATTGGAAATTTAAGTCGACGTAACCAGACTTTGTTGCCACAAGATACCGTTAATCTTAGGATCCACGTTCAAGTACTGAATTGTATTGTATTTGCGGATTTATAAAGCGCCTCTCGCAGGACGACCCAATCAGAGGCGCTCCCAGTGCAAAAAGCCCGCGAGAAAAGAAAAGTCTTCATAGAGGGAAGATCGTTTCAGAGCAAAGGGCAAACAGAAGCATTGGCGCGGTATTGGGTAGTACGAGTCAAGTCAAGTGCCTTCACGGATCTTACGAAATAGGCTACCCAAATTTCTTCGTAGGGCACCGTCTACGTCAACGCCAATGGTTTCCATTGTTTAGCTAAATCTTAGGTCGCTGAGACCTAAGATTTAACTAAACAATGGAAACCATTTTTATTGCATTTAATCCCCCCACACTTCTCCTATTCTGGTAGTTAATCAACGCCCAGAGCTTCTAATTTGAGGCGATCGATCGATCTCCTTGGTCGATCGCCTAGATCGCCTGGTCGATCGGTAAATCGATCGCGCTCGATGAGTTAGACTCCAAGAGGAGCATGGAGCTAGACCATTTAAAAAAAATCTAATTTACATTAGGCCTACTTGTGAAAGTTCAGGCTAAAATCGATACAACATTGCATCGAGAAGCAGATAAGGCTTATCGACGGTTAATAAGTGTTCAATCAATCAATCAATCAATCAAAAATCAATCAAATAAACTTGATGTAGCGCCCCTTCAAGATATCTACTCAGTGCTCAGAGGCGCACCCGGCACAACCACTGCTGAAAAGGGCAGTTTTCGTATAGCTGCATTATATTATGGTTCTCCAGTTAATGGAGAACCATAATATAATGCAGCTATACGAATACAATACACAAAATAGGATGTAGCCTACACAAAAGGTCAAGAGTTCGACCGCGCATCGATCGCCTACTCAATCCAGCGCGATCGAGTTTCAAATCGCCTTCTATTTTCAAATGAGAAGCTCTCTGTCAACGCCGCTTTCAGATCGTTAGCTTCTGAACCTCTTCTTAACATAAAGCAATCATCAAATTTCCATCCTACGTCGTCGGAGGTTTAGTGTTATGTAATAATAATATTTTCGTTTATTGGAGCAATCCGGTTGACAAACCGCAACCGGTTACAGTGTACAGCTATGCAATTGAAACAATTCACAAGAACACAAATGACAGAAGACATAAATCTTAACTTCTAACAGAACAGACAGCCTGCAATGCACGGCGCTAATAGCAGATTACAAACCATATCTGCTCTACGGGGGCTCGAACTCGGTACCTCTCGCTCTCCATGCCAGTGTGTTATCCAATGCGCTATCGGGATGTAGATGTCTCAGGGTATTGTAGCTTATTCCTGTCAATCAAGTTCGACGAAGCTATAGTTTTAAAACACGACAATTACGTCATACGAGAACTCTTCAAAAATATTTACACATCTGTTTTAAGTGTGCTATTCCCTACAAGTAAAAGCTCGAGCCAGTGTCATTTATAATTGTTTATATATATATATATATATATATATATATATATATATATATATATATATATATATATATATAGTTATAAATGACAATTAACCCATTGTACAATAATATATATAATTATATAGATATATCTATATAAGCAGAAGCAGTGATTAAACTAACGAATAATTAAGTGTAGTTGCTATTTAACGACGCTGTGTCACAAGTAAGATGATAAGCATCGGCCTCCCCTTCATCCGGGCTTTGGACTGGCACTACACTAGCACGAGTAGGAATGGAATTGTATTTACAGTAGATATCCTGCAACTGTATACTAAGACCATATCATTTACAATAGATATAGGCTACAGTAAGTACATATTAAAATCAGGCCAAACGATATATTTAATAGATACAAGAAATCTATTTACACGGTGATTCATTAAAAAACGTCCCCCTACATAAGTTAGCATAACTCATGTAGATGACCATCAATTTTATTGAAATTTCAGAACAATGACGCTTGATGCTCTAGCCAAGTGCTACATAAATTGTTTCACATTCAAAGCCAAAATGACGTAACGCGAATGACGAAACTAATGACGTCACGACAGTGTCGACAAAATGGTGTTTACCGAAGAAGATAAACATGCTATAACATTTCTAAGAAAGAATAAGGTCAATGGACAATATTACAGAGATGTTCTACTAAAACAGGACCTTTTACCAGACATTCGTGACATTACCGATGAGTATTTCATCTTCCAGCAGGATAGCGCTCCTGCGCACAGAGCACGGGACACTGTTGCGTTACTGGAAACTGAAACACTTGATTTCATCCCCCCTACTTTGTGGCCACCCAACAGCCCTGATTTAAATCCAGTGGACTATAAGATATGGAGTGTCATGCAAGAGAAGGTCTACAGATCTCGCATATGTGATGTCAGTGCGTTGCGAAGTCGAATTGTGGAGGCATTGGACGAAATGGATCAGCGCATCATTGATGAATCAGTCAAACAGTGGCGTAGGCCTACTCGTCTTCGCGCATGCGTAGCTTCCAAAGCGGGTTAATTTGAACATAAACTTTAACTTTCCTAATGTTTAGAAATAACTCCTCTGTCTTCCTTTAAAATTTCTTTCACATAGCATGACATTTGACGGAGTTACAGTGAAATATGCAGGGGGACGTTTTTTAATGAATCACCGTGTAGAATGTTAATATTTTAAATACATAACGAGTCTCACATAGTGCATAGTTATTTACAAAGCTTAATCAATGACTAATTAAGGGTAGTAGGCTAATCGTTACCTTCGTCATACCTCAAGACCTCGCCCTCTATACTCCCTGGTTGCTCCAATCTCCGCTCGGCCGCTAGAGGCCTTCTAGTTGTTCTTCGTATGCGCGGTGCTACATCTCAATCTAGAAGTTTTGCATATGTCGGCTCCTCTTGTTGGAACCGTCTTACGCGGGAATTGCGGCTTGAGCTCCTCGTCTTTGCTCTTCCTCTGTTTTGGAAACGCCTGAAGACCATTTATTTGTCAGTGATAACCCTGACTTGGGTCGGGAGGGCCTCTGAATCGTGGAGTGGCGCATTATAAATACTCGATTACTATTACCACTGCATATACAATGTTGCTAGTTTGCATATGTCAATCACTTAGATGCAGTAGCATTAATAAAATTATAAAAGTTCCATAGATTGCGGAAATCTCTTAATATTGTAAGTTTTCGCGCTATTTGCCAGCTGCAGCATCAATAGCTAGTTGCGATTAGCTTCGGCTACTAAGGTAATCAAAACATAATACGATCTTATAATTATATCTAGCATTGGTTATAGACGTTTTAAAGGTGTGGAACGACAGGTTAGATCATCCAGAGTTTAGCGACGTCTCGTGGCTGCCAGGTTATTTCACGTCGACATTACTTTACCTGCGATATAACTGCATTAAATGTAAGTAGCCTAACTACCAGCAGCGGAGATTGATTGATTAATTCTTTAACAAGAGTTTTGATTATCCAGTGTTTAGCGAAAACTATTCATATTATGAACGGATGATCACAAGTAATTACATGAGGCGAATTTAACTGTATGGCAGCCAAGCAATTCGCCCATAACGTCCTACTGCTCATTTTACCAACGAATGGAAGGCTGAGTCGAACTTTGGGATGATAGCGGAAATCGATACCGCATCCATGCTGATCTTCTGCTCTTCGTGCCATAGTGTTAACCATTCACCTAAGCTCCCACCTTCTAGAAAAGCTTAACAACGAAATATCTAACTAGGGCAGTGCTTCCCAAACTTTTCCGTGTCACGGACCGGCAGAAATAACTTTTCAGTGTCACGGACTGGCAGAAATTTTCCCTCTGCAGGAGGACCGTTGCCAAATTTATTAATTATTTCTCCTCTTCTTTAACCATCACCTAAAATTCCTCAAATATGTATTAACATTGATTTAAATGTACGTTTAGCCAATTTTATGGTTATTTTTCCCTTTAAATACTAGCCTAAACGTGTTTTTGTTATGACTTTCAAAAATATAATAGCCATTTCTTGATTCCAAGACAATTTGACTAGTTTCCTGACTGACGTTGCGGACCGGCAACTGAGGGCTCGCGGACCGGTACCGGTCCGCGGACCACCACTTTGGGAAGCACTGAACTAGGGCATCCAGAGATTTCATAAATTCGTTTTATGAATTGGTTGAACGTGCAACAAACAGGACGGTCAATCGAGAGGTTAGGGTTCAAATCCCGGCCATGGCAGAAACTTGTGCCGTGATTTCTGCTCCTGCTCCGCTGATTGGCTAGATCTTTTTGTCCTATTGGCTCAACGCCGGGCATTTGCTGTAGTTGGTCCCTCTATTTGGAAAGACCTTCTCCCTCATTGAGGCC
>JACEVL010000245.1:572500-617500 GCA_020284085.1 Aporrectodea caliginosa | reverse complement strand
AAGAGACCTACTCAGAGGCGCTCTCAGCCCAGCCAGAGTTAAAAAGGTATGTATGTAAAGCGCCGAGCGTTTGCATACATTTAATAAATTCACTTACTTACTTACATAGCTGCATTGTTACACGACATTATTATGACGTCATGAAAATGGCGTTGCCAATGGTTACCTGCAGATCTTACTGGCGTAACGGTCTGAGACAAGACATTAGAAATTTGTCTTTTAAATTATTGAATGTTTCAGGAAGTATTTTAGTAGCGCAGCATATTTTCTCAGACTGATTGGCAATATTGTTCCCTGTAGGCCTAGACGTTTCTCTTTCCCATGGGCTTCTACGCTGAGAGCGCCTCTGAATACTGTGAGAGGCGCTTTATAAATTTTCAGATACAATACAATACAAAACAAATAATAAATAAATACAATTACAATACAATACAAATGAATGCAATATTTCTACCCTAGATTGCTACAATCTAAAAATATCGGAGCTACAAAATCTAATGATGTCATAATTATTTATAGACTTCGAAAATAGAAACGACGTAACCCTAGCGACCGTGTCGGAGCTTCACAGTCTAATGACGTCATACTAGACTTCGACAATAGAAACGACATAACCTTAGCGACCGTATTGGAGCTTCACAGTCTAATGACGTCACACTAGACTTCGACAATAAAACCGACGTAACCTTAGCGACCGTATCGGAGCTGCACGATCTAATGACGTCATAATAGACTTCGAAAATAGAAACGACGTAACTTTAGCCACCGTATAATAGCAGCGGCTTAGTGGATTCGCTCTGCGCCACCTGCCGGCTAGTAAGTAACACTGGTGCGGTGGATTTGTGTTATATAAGCGGAGCTGTCAGCACTTGGCTCAGCCACTGCCTTATAGACCTAATGCTATGGGAAAGCGGTTGACTGTACAAGTACTTACAATCGAGTGTTACGGGAGTTGTAGAAACCTGTACGTTGGTGTTAATCCTTGAGTTAGGATCGCATTTCGTCAGCGACTTTCCGAAACACTCGTGGTCTCTCATGTTGTAAATCCAATGCACGAACATCTAAGATAATCACAGATTCTTTTGAAAAACAATAGCTGCACGCGACACGAGCAAATATATTCTTCAGAGTTCTAGATGCTTGATATCAGTATAGTGTGACAAAGTTTAAAAACAGATTAGATTTTCATTGTAATAGGATATTTAAAAACCAATGCGGTTTCTCGTTGGTTTACTAGTTTTAGAATTATGATTCATTCATTCATTCATTCATTCAAGTATTTGTATAGCACTTCTTCAAGGAAACTATTAGAAAGGTTAAGGTGTAACAGACAAAAATAAATTTAGTTCAATTCCGTTAAAAACCCTCATGTCCAACTATTGGTCAGTGCTGAGGGTTTACTAGTTTAAAATAAGTTTAATTAAGCCTAGAACTCTCAAATCCACATAAGGGTCACTTTTGAAGCGTATTAGATATGCAATTAGAGATTTGCCGGTTGGCAAAAACAGTGCAGCTGTTGAAGACGAAAGGACCTCCGAAACTTATCATAACACCTGAATTGAGAGATACGCTTGTAAGCCCACCCAATTCTCTGTCTATCGATGAAAAATTCTTGTTCACTTCTTACAATCTGCCTCAGTGAAAAAATGAAATTAACGAAAGACTGAATTTTAGGGCAACGCCATGATCGGACGTTTCGTGGAAATGTGATTCTCCTTACAGATTTTCTCTTAGTTATAGTTACAGTTATAGTTAATGTTTTTTTTATTTTAGTTATAGTTATAGTTAGCATTATTTTATAGTTATAGTTATAGTTAATGGATTTTTATTTTAGTCAATTTTAGTTACTACTTAGTTACAATTATTAAGGCTATAAGCGAAATTGTGCATATTTACACGCTGTTTCACAATTTGCTCAGAGCTTTGAAAGCCTTTGACGCATGGGTGCATTCAGCTTTCATGAATACACGAGTTTCCAAAGTAACTGACAAATTGCATAATAAAAATATTGCATTTTCGCTCTCATTTATGTCGAATCGTCCATATTACACTTCCTATTTTTATTTTTGTATTAACGAAAATAAAGATGAATTTTCGTTATTGTTATTTTCGTTATAGTTATAGTTAATGATATTTTTTAGTCATAGTTATAGTTATCGTTAACGAATTCATTTTAGTTTCGTTAGCGAACATTTTCGTTGTCGTTATCGTTAACGAGAATCACACTGTCTGTTACACGTGGCCAGCAGCGGATCAGTTGAGCAGCTTTACTGTCTTTTACATCACGCAACCATTCCTCAGACGGTCGTTAAACTGCTAACGAAGAGGCCTATTGATTAGAAAGCTTTCTTTTAAATTGATACACCCTTAAAACGTGGTAAAACAATTCTATATAAGTAATGGAACTGTAGTCGATTGATTATAGAGCACTCTTTTTTAGACACCCTTAAAACGTTATCATCCAATACTATATAGATAAAAATGGTGTTCTCATTTCAATCTGATAATTTGGTCGACGATAGCTGCTACCTTATAATTTTAAGTTTCCAATGCGTATATAGAATCAGATGACAACGTTTTAAGGGTGTCCAAAGAAAGGCTTTCTTTTCAATCAACAACAGTTCCAATACATATATATAGAAGCGGTAGAAACGTTTTAAGGGTGTCTATAGACAGCGCTCTAATCAACTGACCTGTAATATGAACGTTACATCTTGTTACATGACCACAGTTCATATACCTATATAGAATCTATTCAGAACGTTTCAAAGGTGTCTAAATTAAATACTCCTAAAGAGAGAGATATAATTAATCAACTACCGCTGATATAGAACTGGTTAAAAACGTTTCAAGGGTGTCTAAAATATGGCGTTTAATCAATCGTCCCAGGAACCGTGGCAACCCTGTATAATGAGCCTGCATGTCAAAGTCTAACTTAACCAAACCTGATAGACTCCAAAAGAGTCCAAAGCACTGTGATCAATAAATAAAAGAAGTACGATCATGGCTCCGCAATGATTGCTTATATAATTAATTGAAGCAGAGCAAGTAGTAGCAATTAGCAGATGTAATTTCAAGTGCAACATTGGAACAGTGAATGAGAGACGGCACTATGGAATCATTCACTCACTCACTCACCCACTCATTCATTTGCCCATTCACTCTTTCACCAATTCACACTTTCACTCATTCGTTAAATCATTCACCACACTTATTCATTTATTAATTCATTTATTAATTCATTTATTAATTCACTCACTCACTCACTCACTCACTCACTCACTCACTCACTCACTCACTCACTCACTCACTCACTCCACTCACTCACTCACTCACTCACTCACTCACTCACTCACTCACTCACTCACTCACTCACTCACTCACTCACTCACTCACTCACCAAGTCACTCACTCCACTCACTCACTCACTCACTCACTCACTCACTCACTCACTCACTCACTCACTCACTCACTCACTCACTCACTCACTCACTCACTCACTCACTCACTCACTCACTCACCAAGTCACTCTCACTGATTCATTTAACACTGACTGACTTGCTCGCTCACTCATTGAGTCATTCACTCACTCACTCACTCACTCACTCACTCACTCACTCACTCACTCACTCACTCACCCACTCACCCACTCACCCACCCACTGACTGACTGACTGACTGACTGACTGACTGACTGACTCACTGACTCACTCAGTCACCCACTCACTCACTCACTCACTCACTCACTCACTCACTCACTCATTCACTTACTCACTTACTCACTCACTCACTCATTCACTCACTCACTCACGCAGGTCACTGACTCACTCACCCACCCACCCACTGACTGACTGACTGACTCACCCACTGAGTCACCCACTCACTCACTCACTCACTCACTCACTCACTCACTCACTCACTCACTCACTCACTCACTCACTCACTCACTCACTCACTCACTCACTCACTCACTCACTCACTCACCACTCACTCACTCACTCACTCACCAAGTCACTCTTACCGATTCATTTAACACTGACTGACTTGTTCGCTCACTCATTGAGTCATTCACTGACAGACTCATTCATTAACTGATGGTATCACAGAGACCTGGGTAAAGCACTTATCCATGGCACAAAGTTTGTGCTCATAATAATTATATCACCCACTTATCTGTGGGATATTTTACTAATTTCTGCTAACACCACAGACTTGCAGCTTCGTCACTGCATAAACACCACCTGCACAGTGTAAGGCTGTCCTATGGCGTAACGAAGGGGGGAGGCAGAGAGGGGCAGTCGCCCCCGGGCGCAGTAAAACCCGGGGGTTGCAAAAATTAGCTTTCAGTGGTACACAGCACTATGACAAGAACGATTAAAAGTCAGCAAGAAAATTAAAATGGGGCGCAGTCATCAACCCTTGCCCCTGGACGCTGAAACCCTTCGTTACGCCACTGAGGCTGTCACATATGCCGTAAGTGTACACAGCAAAGTTAGAAGGTATGAACAATTCCACCACAATCAATCAATCAATCAATCAATCAATCAATCATAAAATTTATATACCGCCTCTTCAAGGGCTCTACTCAGAGGCGCTCAAATGATGATATAAAGTGAATAACATTAACAAATTAAGGCCAAGTAATGTAACTGTGAAAATTTAAACTAGTTTAAAAAGTACAAGGCAATTGTAAAAGCTTTTAATGTGTAAGACCATACGAGGAAAACGGCCATATACCGGTAATGCAGTTGTAAACGTGTAAATACTCAAACTGTAACAATATAGTGTAACAACAAAAACGTAAAAGCTGCTGTATTCGAATTACATTACAGGCATTGTGTAAATTGTAACAGTATTGCATAGCACAGAACAGAAGTTGGCAACACTAAATGATTTAAATGGATACGAAAAAATCACAGGCGTCACAATCATTATTACAGTTCATTACAATTGTTGCTATTATTACCAACTTTTGTCAAAAATTAAACACTTTAAATGATGCACTGCAGCTAAGTTACTCTAAGATAAGGCATTTCAAGGCATCGCAAGTTTAAGTAAATTAAGGTAATATTAAGGCGTGGCAAATGTTCATTTAACATAACTATACCTTAATCAACTGCAGACCTTGGATGCGTTTATAAATGACCGCATTTAAACTTAAATCATTATTAACCATGGAGAATTACTGAAGAAAAAGTACACATGAGGCACAAAGAAAGTATCTGGACAGAAGCATCTCAAATTCTTTTAATTTTAAGCACATTTTACTTTGCATACAGGCCAAATGTTTCTTAAAGGAGAAAACATAAAGTATTGGTAGGGGTTTAGGATAATGGTAACACATGAGGCATCAGACATAAGCATCTCAAATTCCTTTAATTTTAAGCACATTTTATTTGCATACACGCCCAATGTTTCTTAAAACAGAAAACATAAAGTATTGGTAGGGGGGGTTAGGGTAAATGTAACACATGAGGCACAGAGAATATCGCGTTACACTCATGAGGCATACATGATGTTTCAAAGAGAAAGTATCTTAGACAGAGGCATCTCAAATTCTTTTAAATTTAAGCACATTTTATTTTGCATACAGGCCAAATGTTTCTTAAAGCAGAAAACATAAAGTATATTGGCAGGGAAGGGTTTAGGGTAATGGTAACACATGAGGCACCGACAAAGTATTCAGACAGAAGCATCTCAAATTTTAATTTTAAAACACATTTCTTAAACCAGAAAACGTAAAGTATTGGCAGGGGTTGTTAGGGTAATGGTAACACGAAGGGCAGAAGATTAGCACAGACACGGGATCTCTTCACTCGTCTGGTCGAGTGGTTCGTCGATTTCGATGGTAACAACTTCCCTTTTGCCGTCGATGTCGACGATAATGGAACCGCTGACCCTGAGGCGGCTGCCGGAGGTCAGGAACCCGTTGCATGTACTGATGATCGCCTCCTTGATTCGCATCTGCAGATTATACCTGGCTGAAAGTATCATCAGATCACTATTCAAGGCAATGCTGTAATGCTATGCTAATAATAATAATAATAATAATAATAATAATAATAATAATAATAATAATAATAATATTTTTTTTACATAAAGTTTTGTCAGAAGTAATCGTAATCTCGAGACTTCTACAAAAGGGAGAAGTAATAGGCACACAGTGAATGAACGTCGTAATCTCGAGACTTCTACAGGGAGAAGTCATGTATACAGTAATATGAACGTCGTAATCTCGAGACTTCTACAAAAGGGAGAAGTCATACGTATACAGTGATATGAACGTCGTAATGTCGAGACTTCTGCACAGCCCAAAAGGGAGAAGTCATAGGTACACAGTGATATGAACGTCGTAATCTCGAGACTTCTACAAAGCCCAAAAGGGAGAAGTCATATATACACAGTAATATGAACGTCGTAATCTCGAGACTTCTACAAAGCCCAAAAGGGAGAAGTCATACGTACACAATGATAATTATGAACGTTTCAAACGTTGTAAATCAATAGAGAAATTAATGCTATTCTTGTAACAGACAGATGTTACCTAGCAATTGAGAAATGCTACCATAAACTGACGTTAAACTGCGGATCACCGAACGGTTAGAGCGTCTGACCTTAACGCTGAGAGTACGGGTTCGATCCTCCTCCTCTGAGATGGTATGTGTATGAACCTTTGGTAAGTCATTCACTCACATCGATTGATGCCTTATGATTATAATAATAATAATAACAATAATAATAATAATAATAACAAAATAATAATAATAATAATAATAATAATAATAATAATAAAATAATAATAATAATAATAATAATAACAATAATAATAATAATAGCAATAATAAAAATAATAATAATAACAATAATAATAATAATAATAACAATAATAAAAATAATAATAATAATAATAACAATAATAAAAATAATAATAATAATAACAATAATAATAATAATAATAATAATAATCAAATAATAATAATAATAATAATAATAATAATAATACTAAAATAATAATAATAATAATAATAATAATCAAATAATAATAATAATAATAATCAAATAATAATAATAATAATAATAACAATAATAATAACAATAAACAATAACAATAATAATAATAACAACAATAATAATAATAATAATAATAATAATAATAATAATAATAATAACAATAATAATACTAAAATAATAATAATAATAACAACAACAATAATAACAAAAATAATAATAATCTTTGTTTACTATTCAACTAGATGTTTACCCGTCCTAAGACGGTTAAGTTTAGCGTGCTCGTGCGAGGCACCTCAGCGCTCCCCTCTTTTCTCCACTTCCACTTCCTTTCCTTTGCTCTACTTTTACCCTCCACTTCCACTCCCCACACCTTTCCCCTGCCTTCTTCCCTTCCCGTCCCATAACCTTCCATTCCTGTTTCCCTCCCATCCCCTACCCCTATTCTACCCATCTCCACCCCTTCTCTACCCCTCCCCTTATACTGCTTCCTTTTCCCTCTTAATAACCTTCCTTTCTTTTCCACTCACACTCCCCTGCCCTGCCACTTCCCACCCCTCTCCTCACTCCCCTCCCCCTCCCACTTCCGTCCGTCCCTTCTCTCCTCTCCTCATTCCCCATAAACTCCCACTCCTTCTACCGGCCCTCTAAATCTCCCTCCCTACCTCCAACCCTCTGTCCATGAACGCCTGTATAATAGAAGCGTGGTGCTTCTGCGGCGGAAAATGCCGCCACGCAACCCGCGAAAATTTACTTCTGCGGCGGAATTTTTTTTGACATTTTATCTAAAAACAACTCTAACCCTAACACTGACCCTAACCGACCGTCACAGTGCTTAACCTGACCCTAACCGACACTCACGAGGCCAAACCTGACCCTAACCGACCCTCACGACGCCAATTTATAGGAAGTACCGCATTTTGAACAATGCGCATGCGCGCGCGTCCGCCGCAGAATTGTGTCGAAAATGTTACTTCTGCGGCGGAATTTTCCGCCGCAGAAGATTTATCCATAATAGAAATGCTCCGTCCGTCCGTTGTTGAGAAATATATTGTGTTGCTATGACAACGTTTTCCTTTTGTGACGTCACAATATTTAAACAGAAGGCCATCTTCATACAGAAATGTCGAAGGACCCACACGTCATAATCTCGAGTTGCCATGACAACGCATAACAGAAAGAGCGTAACACCACGCACAGATACATACACAGAGATTTCTGTTCTATTATTATATTATTATAAAGTCAAGCAAATGAAGCTCTGAAACTCGAACCTAGCAGCTTTGATGCATTTGGCGTCAGTGGCCTCAGACCGACATTCAAGTCACCCTCTTCGAACCCGACACGGGGAGAAGGCTGTAAAGACAAAATATACAAATCCAGTGACAATGGGTAATAAATACCCTAGGAACCTCAAGTTCCGCTATTGCCCCAGTGCGAGCATATTTTAGTAAGAGTCATACTTAGAAATTAATTCTAAAGCAGATTGTTCTAAAAATTCCGGATTTTCTTGTATTTCCCCCTCTCTAAGGGCTAAACTAATGACTGGTTTTTCTACTTTGGTCTCTCTTTCTTTAAAGACGTGTCTTTTCCTCCGGGGTTTCGTGCTGAGAGCGCCTCTGAATAGTTATAACTGAGAGAGGCGCTATATAAATCTTTAGATACGATATCAACACGATATCAACTTCTACAAAGTTAAGACATTCTCTACTTGGCTTTGTTAGACGATGAAAATAAGGCATTCACATAAATGACGAATATAAAACTTCTATTAAAGGCATTAAAAAGGTGTTTTATCTTGACTGTAGTTAAGTCTTTCACATCTTAAATAAATTCTAAAGCAGATTGTTTTAAATATTCTGGATTTTCAATTTACTGATTAATCAACTTATACAGTTAAGTCATCATCTACTTGCTTAAACCAGGAAAGTAACGCTTTGACATATATAAATTCTGTTGTAGTTAAGTCTTTCACATCAGACGTATATACATATAACTATACAATTACGTAAATTCATATAGAGCCATTTGAGGACCTTACAAATGCAGGGGAAAATGGCTATGTAGCATAAGTTTGATAATGATGAAGATTATGAAGATAATGAAGAAGTTTATAATAAAGATTATGATGAAGATTATGATGAAGATAATGATGAAGATTATGAAAACTATGATAATCATGATAAAGTTAATGATGAAGATTATGATGAAGATAATGAAGAAGTTTATAAAAAATATCTTGATGAAGATTACATTTATGATGACGAAGAATATGATTACTTGCATGATAATGATGGTGATGACGATGATGATGACAAAGATGATGATGATGACAATGATGATAATGACAGTGATGATAATGACAATGATGATGACAATGATAATGACAATGAAGATGATGACAATGATGATGATGATGACAATTATGATGACAAAGATGATGATGAAAATGATGATGACAATGATGATGACGATGACAATGATGATGAAAATGATGATAATGACAATGATGATGATAATGACAATGATGATGACAATGACAATGATGATGACGATGATGACAATGATGATGATGACAATGATGATGACAATGATGATGATGACAAAGATGATGATGATGATGACAATAATGGTGATGATGATGGCATCATGATGACGACAATGATGATGACAATGATGATGATGACAATGATGATGACAATGATGATGATGACAAAGATGATGATGATGATGACAATAATGGTGATGATGATGACAATGATGATGATGACAATGATGATGACAATGATGATGAAAAAATGATGATAATGATGACGATGACAATGATAATGACAAAGATGATGATGATGATAAAGATGACAATGATGATAACGACAATGATGATGAAAATGATGATGATGATGACGACAATTATGATGATGAAGATGGTAACTCCACATAAGATTGCAATTTATAAGTGCTCACTCATTTATGTACTGCCTGAATAAGCAAAGTCACCAGAGGCGCTCCAACCTAAGAACAATGATAACAACAGTTCCTCACCAAGAGCAAACCAGAGTTGTCATCTCTGTGTGGCTTCGACTCCCAGATTCTTCTCGAAGGTCGAGCCACCCTGGCCACACTAGCGCCATCTGTGACCCGGTATTCTACAATGGGTTCAATTGGTGACTTCACGTTCTCGCGCTCCTCCAGAAGGCTTTGTGGGACGCATCCGTGGGCCTAGACGAACAGGTAAAGGTAAAAGATAATAATAATAGTAGTAGTAGTAATAATAATAATAATAATAATAATATATAATAATATCCTACAGTCAAAACTTATTTTAGACAAAAAATACCTACTTTCTAAGACTTAATTTAGACAAAAAAGGACCTACTTTCTAAGACTTAATTTAGACAAAAGAAACCTACTTTCTAATTGTTTTATCGATGTTATATTTACCAAAATTTAAAAATATGATTAGAAATATGACTATTAATGATTTTTTCCATTTCCCATGACTTCCCATGACCTAACTATTTTCAAATTCCATGACATTCTGGGACTTTTTTAAAAACACCTGTTTTTCCAGGCCTTAATTTTTTCAAGTCTAATTCCATGACTATTTAACTCCGCCACTGTTTGCACACTGACAGTGCCAGGCCCAAGCCTGGATGAAGGAGGAGGGCGACGCTAATGATCTTTAATTGTTATCACACAGTGTCGTTAAACTGAAACCTATTATTACTCCATGACTCTCCACGTTCTCCAGGATCCATGTCAACCCTGATAAGAGAACTCTCCAGAGGAGATCCAAGCCTCCGACCTAAGGACAATGATAATGACAGTTCCTCACCAAGAGCAGACCAGTGTTGTCATCTCTGTGTGGCTTCGACTCCCAAACTCTGAGTGAAGGTCGAGACGGTCTAGCGACCCTGGCCACACTTGCGCCATCTGTGAGCCGGTGTTCTACAATGGGTTGGATTGGCGACGTCACGTTCTCGCGCTCCTCCCCGAAGCTTCGTAGAATATCCTCGTGGGCCTAGACGAACAGGTAAGCGTAAAAGATAACAATAATAATAATAATAATAATAATAATAATAATAATAACAATGACAATATAATATCCAACAGATGATATCCATAATAGAGCTACTTTGCTCCATAATAATAATAATAATAATAATAATAATATTAATAATAATAATAATCTTCCTTTATTATTTCAAACAGACCCAACGTAGTATGATTACAATTCATAGTTGGAACGGTTGATCACAAGTTATTACATGAGTCAAATTTAACTGTTTTGGCAGCCATGCAAGGTACCCATCGCGTCCTACAGCTAATTTTACTAACGCCACCTAGCGAATGGAAAGGCTGAATCGACCTTTGGGAGAATTGAGGGAAGCGATCCGCGTCCGTGATCTTCTGCCCTTTGTGCCAGAGTGTTACCATTACCCTACACCCCTCTCCAAAGAGAGTCAAGGTACAGATAATGAAGATAACATCCATAGAGGAGAATCGAACCCGTACCCTCCGCACTACAGGTTCAACACTCCGTCCATTTGGCAGATGTACCCCATCAAGAGCTTACAGAATCGACGTAAAGAAAGACCAATTACCCCAGGAGGGGAGCATTGCCCCCCCTGGATTTTGCAGTTGTTATTTCAAGAATAAGAAGCAGATTAATTCATAGGAAATTTACATATCATTTTAGTTTATAACAATGAGTGGTGATTTTGCACATTTTAATTTTTTCCAAACTAGTCAAGATAGCCAAAAAAAATTAAAATATAAAAAACATTGAAATTTTTAGGTTTTGATTTTGAAATAAACGTTGAGATTTAGCATAATACAGGATTCCAAAACGCTAACAAGAGGTCCCATATCATGGAAAATGTTATATTTACCAAAATTTAAAAATATGATTAGAAATATGACTATTAATGATTTTTCCATTTCCAATGACTTCCCATGACCTAACTATTTTCAAATTCCATGACATTCTGGGACTTTTTTAAAAACACCTGTTTTTCCAGGCCTTAATTTTTTCAAGTCTAATTCCATGACTATTTAACTCCGCCACTGTTTGCACACTGACAGTGCCAGTCCTAAGCCTGGATAAAGGAGGAGGGCAACGCTAATGGTCTTTAATTGTTATCACAGAGTCGTTAAACAGTTAAACTGAAACTACTACTACTCCATGACTTTCCTCGTTTTCCAGGAACCATGTCAACCCTGATAAGAGAACTCACAAGAGGAGCTCCAACCTAAGGACAATGACAATGACAATTCCTCACCAAGAGCAGACCAGTGTTGTCATCTCTGTGTGGCTTCGACTCCCAAATTCTTCTCGAAGGTCGAGCCACCCTGGCCACACTGGCGCCATCTGTGACCCGGTGTTCTACAATGGGTTGTATTGGCGAAGTCACGTTCTCGTGCTCCTGCCCGAAGCTTCGTAGAATATCCTCGTGGGCCTAGACGAACAGGTAAGCGTAAAAGATAACAATAATAATAATTATAATAAAAATAATAATCTTCATTTACGCAAAGTAGTATGATTATAATTCATAGTTGGAACAGATGATCACAAGTTATTACAGGAGTCGAATTTAACTGTTTTGGCAGCCATGCAAGGCGCCTGTCACGTCCTACTGCCAGTTTTTAATAAACGAAAATACAATACTCCAATACAATACTCTGCGTTACAGGTTCAGTACTCCATCCATTTGGCAGATGTACCCCATCAACAGCTTACAGAATTGATGTAAAGAAAGATCAATTACGACAGGGGGAGCATTTGCCCGCCCCTCCTGGATTTTGGAGTTGTTATTTCAAGAATAAGAATCAGACTTAATTCATACGAAATTTAATTATCATTTTAGTTTTTAACAATTTTTCACATTTTACTTTTTTCCAAACTAGTCAAGATAGCCAAAAATAAAATATAAAACATTGAAATTTTTAGCTGTTTTAAAAATAAAAGTTCAGATTTAGCTGAATACAGGATTCCAAAACGCTAACAAGAAGCCCCATATCATGGAAAATGCATCCAAAAGTGCTGGAGGCTGTTGGGATCCACGCCAGACCCCCAAATGAGGGAACGAGCGCTGAGGGTGACGCAAAAGGTTGCTTTCGGCACCCTCGTTAGTCCCCGATGCCAACAATTTGAAACTTTGCTCCCCTAAAAAATCTGCAGAGCGCCATTTCAATTACTATCATTAGCACATTACTGATATCAGAAAGCAACTAATACAGGAACAATCCAGCTGTCATCCTTAGTAGCGTCGATTATCATCATTGACCGTATTTAACTAAACAATACAATACAACTTGTATTGAGAAGTTGTAACCGAACACTACACTACACAGTGGCGGCACCAGCATGGGCTAGGGTGGGCTGAAGCCCCCTATCGGAGGCTCATCCCCCCCAAACAAAAGTTGGAAATCACTGCCAATGCCAGAGAGGAGAGAAAGGGAAGGAATTGGGGTTTTAGCCCCCAAACCTGAAATCCTGGCGCTGATACTGATACTACAACCGTGGCTATCATTGTATTGTTTTGTAGGTGGAGCGGAACTTTCAAAATAAATTTCTGCCCTGGCGGGGAGACATGTAACTGTAAATGTAATGACCTCTAATTTGTCTTACTTTACGCCTTAAGTGCAAAGAAGGAAAGAAGCACCTGTATCTGTCGAAAGGCATTCGCGAATTCCTTCAGACCTGAAGTCGAAACGGTGCAGACGCTAATCAGATACTTGACACTCTCTGTGACAGCTCTGAAACAAGACCAGAATATGGTATAAGAACCATAGTAAAATGATAAAACAAATGAATTAAATAAAATACTAAAATAAAAATATTACCACCATTCACCATTACTACAACTACTAATAATACTACTAGTACTACTACTCATAATAAGAGTAATAATAATACTAATACTACTAAGTACTAATAATAATAATAATAATAATAATCTTTTCTTTATTAAGCGCCTGACAAACGCACTGCGCTGTACATTTACATGTTATGCAATTGAAATCTTAACTACTAACAGAACAGACAGCCATGTAATACAACGGCGCTAATAGCAGCCTACAAAGCAATCCGCCCTACGGGGCTCGAACTCGGTACCTCTCGGTCTCTGTGCCAGCTGTTATCCAAAGCGCCACGGGCCCCCTAATAATAATTCTACAACGCTTATCAGTCTCTGTGCCAGCTGTTATCCAAAGCGCCACGGGCCCCCCAATAATAATTCTACAACGCTTATCAGTCTCTGTGCCAGCTGTTATCCAAAGCGCCACAGGCCCCTAATAATAATAATAATAATAATAATAGTCATCTTCTACAACGCTTATCAGTCGCCCTACAAATTGGAAACTCTTTATCTGTATTAGGCACCACAGATTGCAAAAACAGCAGCCCAGGACTGATCGAATGCTTATAATAATATTGAAAACAGTTACTTTTAATCAGTCTGTACATACGTTTGTTGTCTTTATGAAGAAATAAATTTGTATAATAATAATAATAATAATAATACTATTACTACAAATAATAATAGTATTTAACAATATTAACATTATTTCTAATAAAATAAAATGAAATAATAGTAAAAATAATAATACTATTACTACTACAACTAATATTAATAATAGTTATGTCCCAACCGTGTTTACTCAAAAGTTATGCCATAAAGACGCACAAAATAACGAGTCACAACTCTAATGAGTCTTAATTATGAGTCATAATTAATAACTACAGTCATTAGTAAAAGTACATTAATTTTATAAAATCTGCTTTATTTTATTTTAGTTTATTGTTGTTTCAAAACAGTGACAGTAGTCATTAGTAAAAGTACATTAATTTTATAAAATCTGCTTTATTTTATTTTAGTTTATTGTTGTTTCAAAACAGTGACAGTAGTCATTAGTAAAAGTACATTAATTTTATAAAATCTGCTTTATTTTATTTTAGTTTATTGTTGTTTCAAAACAGTGACAGTAGTCATTAGTAAAAGTACATTAATCTGATAAAAATCTGCTTTATTTTATTTTAGTTTATCGTTGTTTCAAAACAGCTACAGTAGTCATTAGTAAAAGTACATTAATTTGATAAAAATCTGCTTCATTTTACCTTAGTTCTTAATTTATCATTGTTTCATACATGGGCGTATTTAGGGGGTGGTTTTACGGGTTCAAACCCCCGAAATGAGTTTCCCAAAAAAGTTATATGCTTTTACATGGGAAATACCCCAAAACCTTAGTTTTGCGACCATCTCCAATGGAAAACCCCCAAAATCTTAAAACCCCTTCCGAAATTTTTCCTGGCTACGCCAATGGTTTCATAAAAGTGACAGTCCATACCGAGCAGCTTCAGTCAGTTGATTCATCGCGTTTGGTGCATAGGGACTGATGAGGTGCGACTTGGATGCCATTAGAAACTCTCTCGATACGACGCAGACCCTAAGCAGCGCGCTCACAACCTGTGTCTGAGTCTCGCTGTTCTTTGACATTCCCACCACGTTCAGACCACTGTACATGAAATCTTCAAAAGCCCAGCGGAAGCGATTCACCGAAGCGCCGACCTGGCTTGGATCACTCTGGGACGCCAAGACGATGTCGCTAGTCGCTTGGTCGAGCTCAGCGGCACGCGAGTTCAGCTGGACCAGGACTTCCTCGAAGCGTCTGTCCGTCACGGGAGCCTGGAAATTCCAAGCAATGATCTATGTTTAGATGGATGGAAATTCCAATGAGCTATTTTATAATGGAAATTCCAATGCTCGATTTTTTAATGGAAATTCCAATGCTCTATTTTGAAATGGAAATTCCATGCAATGGTTATATTTAGATGGAAATTCCATACAGTGATCTATGTTTAGATGGAAATTCCAATGAGCTATTTTATAATGGAAATTCCAATGCTCGATTTTTTAATGGAAATTCCAATGCTCTATTTTGAAATGGAAATTCCATGCAATGGTTATATTTAGATGGAAATTCCATACAGTGACCTATGTTTAGATGGAAATTTCATTGAGCTATTTTAAAATGGAAGTTCCAATGCTCGATTTTTTTAATGGAAATTCCGATGCTCTATTTTGAAATTCCATTCAATGGTTATATTTAGATGGAAATCCCAAACAGTGATCTATTTTGAAATGGAAATTCCAAAGCTCTATTTTGAAATTCCATTCAATGGTTATATTTAGATGAAAATTCCAAACAGTGCTCTGTTTTGAAATGAAAATTCCAAGCAATGGTCTACATTTAGATGGAAATTCCAATGCTCTATACATAAACACATACACTTCACATACATACAAACATACTTATACATAAATACATGCCTGCCCACTCACACAAACATAAACATGCATACATAGACACATGCATACATACATACACACACACACACACACAAACATGCATAAATTAATATATAGATATGCAAGACCTTCACTCACAATTGCTCAAGCGCCATCGATTGATGCCTGGTATTAGATAGTGGAACTTAACAAATACATAGTAATAGTAATAATAATAATAATAATAATAATAATAAATAATAATAATAATAATAACAATAATAAAGACTTTCGTTGACAATTCAACGCTTTAACACTGTGGCTTTCGCCGGTTCTTTTGTTGACCCTAAGCCCGAGATGGAAGAGGGATAGCTCTTCCAGTTACACTAAATTTATAATAATAATAATAATTAAATAGACGAATAGGGCCATTCCGGATATTTTACATTCTAGATAGTTAATATTCAAGTCCCTGAGGGATCCTGTATACCTCGGGGCAAAAAAAATAATTATAATAATAATAGTATAATAATAGTATAATAATAATAATAATAATAATAATAATAATAATAATAATAATAATAATAACAATAATAATAATAATATTATAATAACAATAATGATAATAATAACAATAATAATAATATAACATTCTTTTGGCTCACATACTGTTAATCTATAACATGCTGTTAGTTAATTTAGTTGTTTGATGTGATTGCTGTTTATGTACTGTATTTTTGAATGCAAAATGGTTCAATAAACTCAACTCAAAACTCAACTCAGATTATTGCTGACTTATATTAAGTTGCCATCCCATTATTATTATTAGTAGTAGCAGTAGTAGTAGCAGTAGCAGTAGCAGTAGCAGTAGCAGTAGTAGTAGTAATAATTAAAAAACATAATAGAAACACAAAGCAAACAACAGTACAAACCCTCTTCCTGGCTTTCTCTTCTTCCAACTTAACATCAAAGCACAGTGCTTCCAGTCTCTGTGCCAGGGTCTGCTTCATTTGACTCTCGATGGAACTAGGGTCATCGAGGGTGGCCGGTGAAATACCCAACGGACTCTTGGCACTGTTTAGAAGACAAGGGCTTCTCTGAAGTCCGAGGGTGGCCGGAGTCTTCTTCATAGGCCATACAGGTCTTGTTGGCTTGGAGGCAGAAGAATCGGCAGCCTACAGAATTGCAAAAGCAATCAATCAATCAATCAAAATGTTTATTTTGCAACCAACTAAACAAAAATCATCAGGTTTACATTTAAATTTCAACATGGCTACAAAAAGGAGGCCCTAAAGGAATAAAGAATCCCGCTAAGTAGGGGCACCAATTACAGATTACATTAGAAAATTAATGGTGGCCTTTAAAGAAAGATTATCATTGAAAACATACTTGCAGTGACCAAGTGAAAGTTAAAGCAAGAAAAGAAACTAAATGAACCCAAAACAGGAAAAACAAGGAAAGGAAAGCGAAACTGAAACAGTTGCTCAACACTGTTGAGTCAATATACAATATAAAACAACAATACTTAACTACTATAGGCCTGCTACCATGCAAAAAAAACGGGCGAAATTTACATAGAAAACCCAAACCGGAGATTGCAATTATCGATTTATATAGAGTAAGTCAGTAAGTAAGTAAGAATATTCTTTATTGAGAAGTACTAGCAAACGCACAGCACTGCACATGATGATGATAATGATGGTGACTGCACATACAATAACAATAGTTTCTCACCTTGACAAGACAGTTGTCATCATCTATTTCCGGCCTCATCAGCCCACTCCCGGTCGAAAGCCTCTCAACGCTGGCCACACTAGCGCCATGTGACGACCGGAGTGTTACCAGTTCCGACCTCAATTTCTCAAGTTTCTCCATGCACCGCTGTAGAACGTCAACGTTGGTCTAAATAAATAGATAAAGGTAAAAGATAACAGCACATCGAGGGCTGAGAATTATAAGGCTCTATGTCCAAAAAGTACAATTCCGAGATATTCGAATTTGAAAGTTCAGCATACAAACACAAAAAGAATATTGAAAATATTACAAATGTAACTAATTGCTTTTGTTCTTTTATTAATACAGTAACATTGTACAGAGCAAAAGGCTGCAAACAAAACGCGCAAAAATTTTTATGAATTTTTGTAAAGAATGCCCCATGTATAAAATGGACATAGAGCCATATAACACTCAATGTACAGAATGTGAGGGCTGAGAATTATAAGTTATAATCCATTAAACACCGAACAAACATAACAGTTTTAAAGGTTGAATTAGCGTGGGAGCATGAAACAAACGGATTTCTTATTCTCAGTGTGTTTTGCGGTTAAAGCATCTTGTGGATCCATGATTTTAGCAGACATTCAGATAATAAATATAAATTATTGGCTTGATTTTAGCTTTTTTGAGCCACTTTTGGATATAAGAGTAAAATAATTCTCAATGTTGTTAATGCAACGTTGTAATAGGACCTAACTGATCTAGATTTTTCTGTTGTTAATTTATTGTGATGCTCTTAATAGCAGCTCGTAGTAACATTACATTTATAGAATGGTTTGGAGCAATTGAGGAGAAATTATCATGTGAATGTTATTACATTGTTCTTTCACAGTACTGTTAAAGTTTGAAAGATGTTGCTATTGGCTGTTTTCTTTTCCGATTTTGTTAATGTCATCCTGTGTAGCTTTTGATGCTGCTGAATGCTTTCCTTTCATGCTAATATTTCTGTTATATTGTTGACCAAAATTGCTACTGACTGTTTTCCTTTCCTATTTTTTTAGTGTCTTCCTGCTTGGCTTATGAATGCTTTCCTTTCTTGCTAATATTTCTGTTATATTGTTGACCAAAATTGCTACTGACTGTTTTCCTTTCCTATTTTTTTAGTGTCTTCCTGCTTGGCTTATGAATGCTTTCCTTTCTTGCTAATATTTCTGTTATATTGTTGACCAAAATTGCTACTGACTGTTTTCCTTTCCTATTTTTTTAGTGTCTTCCTGCTTGGCTTATGAATGCTTTCCTTTCTTGCTAATATTTCTGTTATCTTGTTGACCAAAATTGCTACTGACTGTTTTCCTTTCCTATTTTGTTAGTGTCATCCTGCTTGACTTATGAATGCTTTCCTTTCTTGCTAATATTTCTGTTATCTACTTGACCAAAGTTGCTACTGACTGTTTTCCTTTCCAATTTTTGTTAGTGTCATCCTGCTTGGCTTATGAATGCTTTCCTTTCTTGTTAATATTTCTGTTATCTGCTTGACCAAAGTTGCTACTGACTGTTTTCCTTTCCTATTTTTGTTAGTGTCATCCTGCTTGGCTTATGAATGCTTTCCTTTCTTGCTAATATTTCTGTTATCTGCTTGACCAAAGTTGCTACTGACTGTTTTCCTTTCCTATTTTTTTTAGTGTCATCCTGCTTGGCTTATGAATGCTTTCCTTTCTTGCTAATATTTCTGTTATCTGCATGCTTGACCAAAGTTGCTACTGACTGTTTTCCTTTCCTATTTTTTTTATTGTCATCCTGTTTGGCTTCTGATGATGCTGGCTGGTTTCCTTTCTTATTAATACTCATTTGCTTCACCAGACATTCTAGTTTCGCACGAACATCCCTGGAATTGACCGCATGTCTCGCATAACATGAAATCTTTTACAGACTAAAATTTACAGTACATGTGTCTCCTTCAAAGTGAACTGTTTCGTCTGTTGGTACGAGTGACTGTAACTGTTTGTTGGTCCATATTTAGTCGGACCTTATTTTGCAAGTCTTCTTGACTAAGGCACCGATTAAGCACAATTAACGAGCACAGATTTTAGTAATTTGCAGTGCATAGTTAGTTAATGCTACGGTTACATCTACAGAAGAGTTAACGAATGAGTGTTAAAGCATCGACGTTTATTTGATGTGTTAAAGGTACGTCTTGACTTAGCCTACATAATGAGCAGTGCACTCTACAAATCATTCAAAACTATAGAAATACCACGTATAATTTTATACAGTGAAGAACTCTTGAATTAAACTATATGTAAAATTATTATCTTATCCCCCTTCATCCTGTGAGAGAGCTAGAAATTCTAAATCAGTAAATTTTTCCGTGATACCCGATGTGAACGAGCCGCCACTTTGTTGACATTGAGCCTAAGAGGCCTAATACTGGATAGATTCATATCACGTGGCTTGAATGCAGCGATCTTATTTGCTGTAGGACATAGAGCTTAATAATTCTCAAAAAGATGGAAATGTGTGACATAGAGCTTTATAACTTTCAAAATATCTCAACTTCTAAACAAGCTACAAACTAGTGTCTCGGTGGACATAGAGCTCTGAAAAAGATCTTTCCAATGCTACCAATAACTCAAAAATGCTATATAGTGGACATAGAGCCTTATAATTCTCAGCCCTCGACATGTAAAGAAAATGAAGATGTAGCGGAGGCTTATTAAGCACCAGAGCTCGAGGGTACGCGTACCCTAAAATAGAATACGTTAAAATACGTACGTACCTTTCAAAAAATAGAATACGCGTATGGTACGTATCATACACGAAAATTTTATTGATGGTTTGTTTGCTTAAATTAAATTGAACATTCTTATAATGAGCAATGACGTGGTTAACGTATTTTTGTATTGTTTACGTACCCTAAAATAGGGTACGTTAAAAAACGTACGTACCTTTTAATAAATAGAATACGTATGGTACGTACCCTCGAGCTTTGTTAAGCACCACTATCTACGCACCACTACCCGATAGCGCATTGGATAACACACTGGCATAGAGAGCGAGAGGTACCGAGATCGAGCACCGTAGGGCGGACATGCTTTGTAGGCTGCTATTAGCGCCATGTATTGCAGGATGTCTGTTCTGTTAGTAGTTAAGATTTATGTCTTCTGTCGTTTGTGTTCTTGTGAATTGTTTAATTGTCATAACATGTAAATATACAGCGCAGTGCGTTTGTCAGGCGCTTCATTCAAGAAAAGATATTATTATTATTATTATTATTATTATTATTTTTATTATTATTATTATTATTATTATTACTGTTACTATTATTATTTATTTATTTATTATTAATATTATTATTATTATTATTACTATTATTTTTATTATTACTATTATTATTATTGTTGTTGTTATTATTAACATTATTATTATTATTATTATTATTATTATTATTATTATTATTATTATTATTATTATTATTATTATTATTATTATTATTATAATTATTATTATTATCACCAATGACTATGCATCAATCAATGGCACAGTTGGCACTGAGCAATTGTGAGAGAAGGACTTGCTCAAGGTCCCTACACAGTAACCGCCTCAGGGAGGAGGATCGAACCCGCACTCTCCGCGTTAAAGGCTCCATCCATTCGGATACTGTGCTCCATCAGGCGCTTACAGAATGGAAGTAAAGAAAAATCAAGGGGCTGTAAAGGGGTCAATTGGTTATAGTGCTTGTCTTGTTACGAGTTAGAACCTACTCTTTTGAGATGGTTACTGTGTAGGGACCGTAAGCAAGTCACTCACAATTCACTCACAATTGCTCAAGCGCCATTATGCTTGGTCATTAGATAGTGGTGCTTAATATACATGTATATTATAATAATAATAATAATAATAATAATAATAATAATAATAATAATAATAATAGTAATAGTAATAATAATAATAATAATAATAATAATAATAATAATAGTAATAGTAATAATAATAATAATAATAATAATAAAATAATAATAATAATAATAATAATAATAATAATAATAATAATAAGAGAATAAATATTGTTATAAAATAATAATAATAATAATAATAATAATAATAATAATAATAATAATAATAATAATAATAACACATAATAATAAAATATTAATAGGTATGTTTAAAAAATAAATAAATAATAATAATAATAATAATAATAATAATAATAATAATAATAATAATAATAATAATAATAACACTAATAGCAATAATTATTATACAACAATAATAATAATCCAGTGCATAGATAATACAAATAACATAACATCACTTGGACTAACACTAAGGGCATCAATGGACTTGACAAATGACCAACGGACTTCATTTATTCGTACCCATCGCCGAAAACGGCTGGCGTCAAGAACTGATGATGATGATGATGATGATGATGATGATGATGATGATGTTGTTGTTGATGATGATGATGATGATGATGATGATGTTGTTGTTGTTGATGATGATGATGATGATGATGATGATGATGATGATGATGATGATGATGATGATGATGATGATGATGATGATGGTGAGTGGTAACTGCACCTAGGATAATGACAGTTTCTCACCAAGAGCAGACCAGAGTTGTCATCTGGTGGAGTCTTCGGCAGCTGGCCACCGGTCAAAGGTCGAGGGAAGCTGGCTACACTAGCGCCATCTGACGACTGGGGCGTCTCAACTGGGACGGTTAGGGACTTCAGTTTTTCGCATTCCTTCAGAAAGGTTCGTACGACGTCTCTGTGAGCCTAGACAAACAGGTGAAGGTAAAAGATGAGAGTAAAGGTACAGATATAATGAAGATTATACATACTGGAGATGATATGTAATGAAGATAATAGACAATGAAGAATTGAAGATAATAGATAATGAAGATAACAGATAATGAAGATAACAATAATTGAAAATAATAGATAATGAAGATAATAGATAATGAAGATAATAGACAATGAAGATAATAGATAATGAATATAATAGATAATGAAGATAATAGATAATGAAGATAATAGATAATGAAGATAACAGATAATGAAGATAATAGATAATGAAGATAATAGATAATGAAGATAATAGATAATGAAGATAATAGATAATGAAGATAACATCCACAGACAGAGGAGGATCGAACCCATACCCTGCGCCAGGGTAAGTCTCCATCCATTTGGCCGCTGTACTCCATCGAGAGCTTGCAGAATTGAGGTAAAGAAATCTAAGAGCTGCTTTGGTTTGCACGCTCATCTTGTAATGTGGAGAATATGGGTTTGAACCTCCTCCTCCTGATATGGTCACTGTGTAGGGACCTTGAGCAAGTCCTTCACTCACAATTGCTCAGCGCCATTGATTGGTGCATGGAAATTAGATATTAGACAGTGGTGCTTAACACATGTTTAATAATAATAGTAAAATAATAATAACAATAATAACAACAACAATAATAATAACAATAACAGTAACAGCAATAACTATAATAACAATAATAACAACAACAATAATAATAACAATAACAGTAACAGCAATAATTATAATAACAATAATAACAACAACAATAATAATAACAATAACAGTAACAGCAATAATTATAATAACAATAATAACATCAGCAATAATAATAACAATAACAGTAACAGCAATAATTATAATAAACAATAATAACATCAGCAATAACAATAACAATAACAGTAACAGCAATAATTATAATAACAATAATAACAACAACAATAATAATAACAATAACAGTAACAGCAATAATTATAATAACAATAATAACATCAGCAATAATAATAACAATAACAGTAACAGCAATAATTATAATAACAATAATAACATCAGCAATAACAATAACAATAACAGTAACAGCAATAATTATAATAACAATAATAACAACAACAATAATAATAACAATAACAGTAACAGCAATAATTATAATAACAATAATAACATCAGCAATAATAATAACAATAACAGTAACAGCAATAATTATAATAACAATAATAACATCAGCAATAACAATAATAATAAAATATTGAAAACAGTCAATTTAATTTTAGTCTGTATATGAGTTAGTTGGCTTTCTAAAGAAATAAATTTATTACAACACTATGAAAAATAACAATAATAATCTCTAGAATAATAATTTTTAATAAATAATAATAATAGTAATAGTAATAATAATAATAATAATAATAATCAAAGCGATCGCTTTTCGTGGTTCTTTTATGCAGCCAGATCTTGCCGAGGGATAAACCGTTCCAGAAAACCATCTTCCTTTCTCCGGATAATAGTTTTGATAGCCTGAGGGATTAGTACTACCTCGGGACTATTCGGTGAGCATGTATTATTTATTATTATAATAATAATAATAATAATAATAATAATAATAATAATAATAATAAACAAATACTCACATAAAATAGTCACATTGTACAAAGCAAACCACAATAAGAAAAAAAGTAAAACCTTTGTGTGACGAGGCACAGTGGCCAATTGGTTAGAGCATTCACCTTGTAACGCTGAGAGTACGGATTCAATCCTTCTCCTCTGACACGGTTACTGTGTAGGGACCTTGAGCAAGTCCTTAACTCCCTTGAGATGGTTACTGTGTAGGGACCGTAAGCAAGTCACTCACAATTCACTCACTATTGCTCAGAGCCATCGATTGATGCTTGTCCATTAGATAGCGGTGCTTAATATATGTATAATAATAACAATAACAATAATAATAATAACTCACAGTTGCTCAATTGGAAGGAGGTCAATATCAAATGCAGTTGCATTATATACTGTACCCAGGGGCGTCTACACCATGTAAACCTTGGAGCAAATGCTCCATCCAAGAAATGGGGGGGGAAGAGTTCATTGCGAAATTGGGGATTCATTTTTTTACTGTCGTACCATGGGAAGGAGAGCGAAGGGGGTAGTTGCTCCAGTGACTTAGGGGGAGGGATAGACGCCCCTGACTGTACCTTCTTCTTGGCCATCTCCTCTGCCTGACTTTCCGTCCTTGCTCCCTGTAGCAGACTTTCCTGGATGCGTGGTTTGGCCAGTATCTGCTCCCCTCTTGGTTCGCTCCAACTCGAGAAAGGAGTCCCCTCCTTGCTCGTCCAAGGTTTCCATTCGAAACTGAGGGCAGCGCGTGAACGGTTCGACAGACTCGTTGGAGGACGTTCGGGTTTAGAATTCGAGGCAGAAGAATTCGCACCCTGCAAATAATTGTAAAAAATATGCAAAATTTCCAGAAAACCAACTCAATTCTGATTGTAATTATGAACTCATAAAGCACTACTTTGAGACAATTATTAGTTTCCATTCTCAATCGCTTGTTGGCAGTACCTGAGTTCAAACCCCCATCTTTTGCACGAGAGCCATCATCAGCTCATCCATCGTCTACCATTTCAATTTCGTGATATAATGGCGGCTATAAAACAGTTTCAACCATCGGAATAAATGGGCAAACTTACAGTATCGTGGGCTGAAGGATCATACAATATCTTTGGGCATGCTGTGCGAACGCCGGACGGTATCAGGTTTTCTAATGACGACACTAACCCTAACCCTAACCAACCCTCACGACGCCTAACCTGACCCTAACAGACCCTCACGACGCCAGTAAACTTACGCACTATATCCTTCAGCCCCCGATACTATAAGTTTGCCATAAAATAATGGGTACTTGTCGGTTAATTCACCCCATTTCATTTTCTCGTCAACCTTGTCGGTTAATTCACCCCATTTAATTCTTGTGTCTACCTTGCCTGTTCATGCACCGTCCTAGTGCTGACGTCATATCCGTACAGCTCCATCCATTTTGTAACTGTTTCATAAGACGCATTATGTCGTAGCCTTTATCTGTCTTCTAATGATGACGACACCAACCCTAACCCTGACCCTAACCGACCCCCACGACGTAAAGTTCTATAACCTATGTCGGTTAAGTTCAGCTGATGCGTCGTTGTTACGCGTCGTGAGGGTCGGTTAGGGTCAGGGTTAGGGTCGTCCATGTTTTCTAATTACCAAACTGTCATTGGTTGACCTGGAATATACACGGGCTAAAATATGCCGTGTATAAGGCGAATTGTTGGCGTAAACTTACGCATTATAGCCTATATTTGAGTCCCCGATTCTATAAGCTTGCCTGCTATGCTACTAATGGGAAAAAACAGTTACTGACTTTAAGAATGAATCGCAAGATCTGAATATTTTTGTAATTGTGTTAATTCAACATACCCAGCCATATCGTGCTGTGTTTTCGACACCAGTTGAATGGGGTGAATTAATTTCACGTGGGGAAGTCATTACCATTGGAAATATGAAATGGGGTGAATTAACCGACAAGTACCAAATAATGTACGTTAAAAATAGAAACAGCGCAGTATGTATGGACGGTTTGGAGTTATTGCACAGAAATCGTGTTTAACATCATCGCAAAATGACCTGATTCGAATTCTCCATTTCGAATGAGGAGAAGAAAACCGCTTTGCCTGATATCGTCGTAAAATTAATTATAAATAATCTACTTTAATGATTAATTATATTTAAATTGAAAATGAATTGTTTGTCTGCTAAAAGAACAAATGGCGACCTCTACGCTGCTTCTTTAGCGCTATGTCACAATACTAAAGCGCTATTTTTGAGTAGGCCTATAAGTGAACTTTATTAGGGAGAAACATGCGCCCATAATTATTATTATTGCCATAATATTATATAATAGTAAAAACACACCATGAAATTAATAAGATTAATCAAACGATGCAAGGAAACATTAATAAATTACAATAAATTTTAATACAACCTACCTAGTGGGATTCTTTTTCCCTCCAGGGTACCAATTGACTCCAAGAAATGCCTACTGTTATCTGTTTCGTTGCATATTACATTTGTTGCTAAAATCTGCTCATGTAGCCTATAGGCTACCATGTAGGCCTACAATTCATTTGGAAGCAATAAAGTGAAAAAATTAACAGATATTTAATGAAAATCTCACCCCGACAGATCAAATCCCGAAGTATCAGTTCCGTCCAGTATTGATTTCTCACGCATTAAGTCACAATGAAGTGGATTTTAAAAATCTGATTGGAATTGGGTCATACAATGGAGGTGCATAGGGGCACTTACTCTGGATCACGTGACAATGTTTACGTAAGTCAAAACAAATTTTAAAATGCCGTCAACATATTTCACAGTTGATTTAGACATGTAAAAAAGGAATACAGCATTAGTAATCGTCAAAATATTAATGTTTTTATTCATTTGTTTACAATATTGCTTCCAGCAACAGCCGAATGAGCCGATGTTTTGACTTACACAAACGTTGGCGGGCAGATATCACAAAGATATCACGTGACTTGTGAATGCTCCTATATACCTCAGTAAGTAAGTAATCTTCGTTAGCGCGAGACAAACTCCAACACTTTACAACAACAGTGCATGAAAAACGAGAGCACAATGTCGGAATGGAGACCGATTCAATATTATAAGCAGTGTCTGTTGTAAAAGTCTAAATACCTAGTTATAACTATAATCTCTAAACAGGGAACTTTTCATGCTTAGAGTAAGTGGCAGTTTAAACTCTGTTGAAGTATCTAGACGAAAACCTTAGACCAGTCACCAGTGCTTCCCAAAGTGATGGTCCGCTGCCGGTCCGCGAGCCCTCGGTTGCCTCCTGCCGGTCCGCAAAGTGAGTCAAGAAGCTATAGACTAGTCAAATTCTCTCGGAATCAAGAAATGGCTAGTATATTTTAAAAGTCATAACAAAAAAAGAAAGCTTATTAGGCGAGCATTTAAAGAACAATAGTGTCATATTTTTGGCTAAACGTGCATTTAAATCAATTTTAATACATTTGAGGAACTTAGGTGATCAACAGCGACAAAGAGAAGTAATTAAACAAATCTGGCACCGCCGCACCGGTCCTCCTGCAGTGGGAAATTCCTGGCGGTCCGTGACACTGAACGTTAATTCCTGAAAAGTCTGGGAAGCGCTGCAGGTCTAGTACGTTGATTGCGAAGCCACAGTCGATGTATCACAGCGTTCTGTGATAGTTTGCACGAAACTCTCATCATGGCATAGAGAGCGAGAGGTACCGAGTTCGAGTCCCGTAGGGCGGACATGCTTTGTAGGCTTCTATTAGCGCCGTGTATTGCAGGCTGTCTGTTCTGTTAGTAGTTAAGATTTATGTCTTCTGTCATTTGTTGTTTCAATTGCATAACATGTAAATGTACAGCGCAGTACATTTGTCAGGCGCTTCAATAAAGAAAAGATGATTATTATTATTATTATTATTATTATTATTATTATTATTATTATTATTATTATTATTATTATTATTATTATTATTATTATTATTATTATTATTATTAAAAACGGTTATTGTTCCTCTAAGATCAGAGTTCTAGGGCCCCATATTATTATTATTATTATTATTATTATTATTATTATTATTATTATTATTATTATTATTATTATTATTATTATTATTATTATTATTATTATTATTTTTATTATTATTATTATTATTATGTACGAAACATTTTATCATCTTTGCGGTATACCCCGCAGCCGATCGAGTCGATCGATCGAGTCGATCGTAAACTCGGACAAGTCGAGTCGATCGAAAATCGTCGACTCGATCGACTCGCCGATCGAGTCGATCGTAAACTCGGCAAGTCGAGTCGATCGTTGTTTCCTCGACTCGACTCGACTCTGAAATATTTTACTTACTATTTTTTCACAAAATGACAGACCTTATGATATAATGACGTAATTCTGTGTAAACACACAACTACCGTATGAACCCAATATGAAGTTTAATGCATATAATGAACCTCTTGTCGCTTTCTTATTTGTGGAATTTATAGAGACACTTTTCCCACAGTTTTACGGTGAAAATTGGAGCGATTAAGATGCAGTTTGAAATTTCTTGAGCTAACTCTAATTCATTACGAAGATTTATATAGCGCCTTAGCAGCGGAGGTAATATAGACATTACATTTGGTCCACTCTACAGTGATTATTAAAGGGAGCCGCAGCTCTGTTACCTCTACTGCCGTCTTATTTGTTGAGCTGGTAGCCTACTAATTTCTGCCCCGTACTGTAGGAAATTCCATTGTAGTCTAGCTGCTAGCTGATCAAGTCGACGGATTAGGCAAGGTTTAATCCTTACAAGTCAACCACAGGCACGCGCGATATCATTATGATACCTTAAATGTTACTTACCAGTTCAATTAGAGTTTGACAGTTTTAGGAAGAGTGTGCAATTGAAATTCACGAGTAATTTAGGTACTGGAATATAAGAATGCAACAGTTGTCAGAAATTTTGGCCAAGAGACTACAGTCCAAGTCGACGAAGTCGATCGAGTCGATCGTCGTCCGAGCCAAGTCGATCGAGTCGTCGAAAGGTCGGCGAGTCGACGAAGTCGATCGTCGGCCGAGCCAAGTCGATCGTATACACTCGACTCGATCGACTGCGGGGTATACCTTGCGGATCGTAACGAAGTCGCTTCGGGGACTTCAGCAGAGCTTCCTGGCCATTCGTTTCGACCAGCTTCATGGTGTGCAACGGTAGCCAACTGGTTAGAGTGGTTGACCTGTAACTCGGAGAGTACGGGTTCGATCCTCGTCCGGGGCGGTTACTCTGTAGGGACCGTAAGTCCTTCGCGCACAATTACTCTGCAATAATTATAATTGCTTCTGCGCCGCCGAAGGGTGTGCAATTATTATGAGCTTTGGGCCACCTTTGGAGGGGGATATCAAAGGCAGTTGTATTTGTTTGAATGGTGGTTTGTATGCAGTGGCGAAACGACGGGTTTCAGCGCCCAGGGGCAAGAGTAGATGACTGCGCCCTTTTTAATTTTCATGTTGACTTTCAATCAGAGTTCAAGGGTACGCGTACCCTAAAATAGAATACGTTAATATACGTACGTACCTTTAAAAAAATAGAATACGCGTATGGTACGTATCATAGACTACACGAAAATTTTATTTATGGTTTACTCGGCGACCCATAGCCTACGTATAATCTTACGTCAACAGTATGCGTCATTGAAACCGCTACTTCCGGTAGCGTAGCAGTAAATGTAATTCGATAAATTCTTCGGTTATAAAATGTATGCTGGATAAACATAGACCTACAATATAGCATTGCAGCAATTTACTACGCGTATACTGGGTTGTGATTGTTTGCTTATATTAAATTGAACATTCTTATAATGAGCAATGACGTGGTTAACGTATTTTTGTATTGTTTACGTACCCTAAAACAGGGTACGTTAAAAACGTACGTACCTTTCAAAAAATAGAATTCGTATGGTACGTACCCTCGAGCTTTGCTTTCAATCGTTCTTATCATGATAGTACTGTGTACCACTGAAAGCTAATTTTGCGCCCCCTTGTGCTGCGCCCGGAAGCGGTTACCCCTCTGCCCCCCTTCGTTACGCCACTGTTTATATGGTAGAATAACATAAATTTACGAGTAATAACTTTGACCTTGTTTGCGAGGGACAGTTTGTCTCTATTGTGTTTCGTCAGGGCCGGATTAAGACTTTCGGGGGCCCTAAGCCAAGGGCCGGGTTAAGACATCCGGGGGCCCTAACTGGAAAGCCATGGAAAAAAGTTTTCCCAGATTTGGAGAAAAACCATGTTTATTACTTTGAAAAATTTCTGATGATTGTTTTGCTTTTCCGTCTTTTGTTCAGAAGAAAATTGTCAAATAGGACCTTTGTACCATCTGATTTATTATTTCCTGACAGTTGGGGGCCCTCAAAACGTTGTGGGGCCCTGAGCCATGGCTTATTTCGCTTATAGGTTAATCCGGCTCTGTGTTTCGTCCTTCAACGCCCTGACTCTGTAAACAGTAGACCTACTTCTCGTTAAACTGTACGTAAATAGTTTTTGTAGTTAGGCCTAAACATTAACAGAATTTTAGAATTTTACTCAATGACTTAGAGGAGCAAGATTTTGCATCGAATTTAATATCAGCATATCTAAGTACTAATGACAACGCAACATGAAAACAGATAAACTTTAATGGAATTATTTTTTTTTCCTTCTCTTGAATCACAGTTTGAATGAAACAGAAATCGCCGACAGCGTTGAATCAATATCTCCTACAGAACAAAGAAAAAAGTTATACAATCCAATCCATACTAATCCCAATCCTATCCTATAGTATCCTCTGCTATCCGATCCTATCCTATCGTATCCTATCCAATACTATCCAGTCTTATCCTATCCTATCCTATTGGACCATGTCCTATGCGATCTTATGCTTTCCTATCCAATGTTATCCTATCTTATTCTATCTTAGCCTATCGTATCCTGTCCTAACTTATCCTATCCTATCCTATCCTATCCTATCCTGTCCTATACTTTACTGGCAATGCTGTACAGTTGGCGGGGTGATGGTTAAATGGTAATACACAGGCACGAAGAACAGCAGGACACGGGTTCGATACCCACTATCCCCATAAGGCTGACTCAGCCTTCCACTTCCTAGGGGCGATTGTAAAATGAGCAGCAGTAGGACGAATCAGCACCTAACATGCTGCCATACAAGGATCCTGAGTGGCCGAGTGGGTTGGTAGCCCGCTCTCCACGCCGGCGCCCCGGGTTCGATTCCGGGGTCGGTCGGTTTATCAGAGACTAGCAGTTTTTACCCGGCGTTCGCCCGGGTTTTCCTCAGCGCCCGTGTATTTGAATTTAATGACATCTTCGTCAACGCCTGTGAATTTGAATTTAACGATGTGAAAATTTTTCGTGTGTCCCTCTGGCGAATTTACGCGCTGGCTTGAAATTTGTTTAATATCAACTCTATGTAATATATACTCCCATGCATTTGCCAGAATTCAATGGCATTGAAACTATGACCACATCGAAACTTAAAATGTCCAAATATCGGAATTTAAAGTAAATTTTGAGTTGAAATATAGTTGGGTTGAGATCTATAGAAATTCGAATGAAAACGTTCGTTAAAAATTTCGTATAAAAATTTCGTTGCATTGGCGAATCTTTAAGTCCGATGACCTAGAAATTCTCCCGTGGTCCCCACTTCTGATGTTAAATCAACGGTCAACGTGATTGGTTGCGAATCAGAGCGTTGACCTATATGCTATGTGTGACGTAAGATTGCATATTTAATTAGCATGCGTGACGTGAACAAATGGCCTGATGGCCATGGTGTAAGAGACATAGCCTCGTCGAAAAGTTGGAAATTTAAAATGGCCATATATCGGCGTTTAAATAAAATTGCGAACTGAAAATAGTCGCGTTGATCTAGACGTTGCGTAATAATGTTTTGTAAATTTTTTCAAATCGCTAAACCGTTCCGTTTCGGAGCCTTTAGCCGGACAAATAAACATACATACATACATACATACGGAAGGACATCGTAAACAGACTAAGACTTATAATATTAGATTAATTTCTCGGATCTTTACTGCGGGTGGCTCGGTCGCAATATAAACGTGGAGTACAATACAATACAATACAACACATCACAATACAATACAACTGGGGCGCGGTGGTTTGGGAGTGTGTTCGGTGCATTGCAGCTGGAGGATTGCGGGTTCGAATCCACCTCAAAGTCGCCGCGTAAGGACCCTGGCAAGTCCTTCACTCGCAATTGCTCATGCGCTTCGGCGTGAAACTCCGATTCTGCGTCTGCGCAGTAGTCGGGAGCGCCTCTGAATGGGAATCTGGTAGGGGCGCTATAACAAGTGTTCAAATACAATACAGTTATAATAGACTCTGTCTTGCTTAACTTGTTATCATGTGTTCCTACTATTTCATGTAACCATACTGCGTTCTGTCAGTTTGAATTGAATAAACGAAAATTATTATATTCCAGCTTCTCAGAGTTGGAATCCATCTGTACTCTGGAGGTGCCAGTCCGAAGCCTCGATAAAGGAGGAGGGCGACGCTGTTAATCTTCGTTATGACGCAGCGTCGTTAAACGTAAGCTGACTACCTAATGTTTAAAACCCACTGTATAAATATTAATTACATTGCTGATGTTTTGGACACCTCTTTTAAGCCTCTTATTCTGTCTATAACATCGTTTTCCTCGCCTCAGTTTTAGCTCATAAAAAAATAGTAGACGTTTTCCTTTAATACCGGTACTCAACTTGCTTAATTCGTGTGGATTCTAAGCAACTCCGCTACTACTCAAACTGAAGTGATGCCAGTCCCTAGTATAGATAAAGCAGGAGGGCGAGGCTATTCATCTTGGCTTTTACACAGTGTCGTCAAAAAGCAGCTCGCTAACGATTCTAAGTGATGTGTTGTTTCATAAATCGCGTTCAATGCACGTTTTTGGCTGTTTTTTATGGGCCTAAGAAGTAAAGTTAATGTTAGCGATAAAATGTTGTTAGATAACTGTAAAGACTGCTATACGAAATTCAAAAATCGCTGTAGACACCTTTAAAATGGACCAAATCTAGTCTACTTATATTAAGGCTGTACTATGCAAAACGAACGGTTAAAACTGAAAACTGTCGAAACTAATTAGACACCTCTTTTAAATATCGTAATCGTCCTATAAGTAAAAGCAGCAGCGACTCTGTGTTATATAACAACACTGACACTGGAAAGCTTCAAAGGGTAAATGATATTATCTCTGGAAAGTTAGCGGAATTTGCTGTCATAAGATATTGTTAACCTTTGGATCAACCTTTAGCTTACAAAAGATCCCAATTTCTCGGTACGGTAAGGGTTATGTAATCGGCCGTATCAACAGTAAGATGTAGTTAAGCTATATACATATATAAACTATATGGAGTACAATACAACACACAATGCAACACATCACAATACAACTGGGGCGCGGTGGTTTAGGGGTATGTTCGGTGCCTTGCAGCTGGAGGGTTGCGGGTTCGAATCCACCTCAAAGTCGCCGCGTAGGGACCCTGGGCAAGTCCTTCTCTAGCAATTGCTCATGCGCTTCGGCGTGAAACTCCGAATCAGCGTTCGCGCAGTAGTCGGGAGCGCCTCTGAATGGGAAATCTGGTAGGGGCGCTATAACAAGTGTTCAAATACAATACAATATAATATATAGAAACTACTACTACCTCTAACTCCGCCAAAGCCCGTACTCTGGTAGTGCCAGTCCCAAGCCTGGAAGAATTATAAGGGAGCCGCGAATCATCTTTGTTATGACACAGCATCATTAAATAACTTTTAACGCACAATAGGGCCTACTTCTGGTAGCTGCTAAGCAACCTGATCGAACCCTACCTCTGATGGTTGCTATGCAACTTGATTAGGGCCCGACTATAATGGTTGCTATAAATATCAACCTTATTAGGGTTTACCTCTGGTGGTTGCTAAGCAACCGGATGGTGAGCAGATCTTCGAGTTGTCCTAGCAACGGAGAGGCGTTGCCAGGCGACGCGTCCCACTGGGTTCTTTTCGTGAATGGAATGTCGCAGGTTCTCATGCAGTCATCGTAGCTGTCGATTGCATTCGATAGATCGCTGTAAAGAGGAGCGAGTAACGGCTTTCGTTGCATGTTCACGAGAAGGTTGGAGACAAACTCACGAAACGTTACGCCTGTGTGAAGGATAACAATAATAATGAAAATGATGATGATGATTATGATGACGATGATGATGATGATTATTATTATTATTATTATTATTATTATTATGATGATGATGATGATGATGATGATGATGATGACAATAATAATTATAATAATAATAATAATAATAATAATAATAATAATAATAATATTTTTTATTATGAATGTCGGAATACAATTACAATTACAATGTTGCTAGTCCATAGCGTAGTGGTAACATCACTGGCGTGAAGAGCAGTAGGAAGCGGGATCCCTTTCCGCAACCCTCCAAAAGGTCCACTCAGCCTATTATTCGCTAGATGGCGCGTTGGTAAAATTAGATTTAGGACGTGATGGGCGCCTTGCGTGGCTGCTGTATAAGTTAAATTCGACTCCTGTAATAACTGATCATCCGTTCAAACTGAATTGTAATCATACTGCGTACTTGCCAGTTTGATAATAGTAAACGAAGATTATTATTATTACACGTCAATCATTTAGTAGCATTAATTAATTATGAACTACTCAAAAGTTTTTAATTATTAACCCGCAACAAACCTTCGAGTCAAATCATATACACGCTTCTGAGTACATATAACGCTTTTTTAGAAACGTTTAAAAGGTGTCTAACAACATCAGTTTGATAGTCCAGTGTTTAGCGACATCTCGTAACTGCCGATAAACTAAATGAAATATAAAAACCAGCCAATAACGAAAATTTATTTTTTTATTTATTAACTTGATTTGAAATGGTACGATAGATGAATTAGCAAATAAATAAATTAATAAATATGCTATGAAAGAAATGAAGGGGCTTACTGGTGACGTTGAGGCTTCTGAAGTAGGTTCTCAGCGCTCGTATCTCTTCCGTTTCACACCGAGCGCAGAGCGATGCATTGGCTTCCATGCGCAGCTGGGAGTGCCATCCGCAGAAGAGGACGAGCAAGAGCCTCAAGGAACGACCATTTGACACCATCACGGCTGAAGCTGAATAATGCTCAGGTTATGTAATGTAAAGCGTTGTGAGGGAATAGAATAGAATAGAATACAAAGGATTGGTTCACAAGGTAGCGTGGGATACATCTGCCCACCGCCATCATACGCCGAGGCTAAGAAAGCTGTAGCATCCACGAGATTTTCCATTCGGTTTACGTTACGCATTTTCCTGTACTTGTACTGTAAATCTAATCCTTGAAAAAGGTGTTACTACACCGCTCTTCTATTTCGATTTCCAGAAAAATTACAGCATTAAAATAGGTGTCTAAAAGACTGCCTTTTTCTACTCAAATGGATATTGATCTCAATCTACATTGTAGCGTGAACTTACGATCGACTGGGCGATATATGGAAATCATTAGAAACGATTTTTGGACCAAATCTTAAATCAAACGAGATAATTATAATTAGACGAAATAGACACATAACTTTGGTAACAATTATTGTTACTGTTATTGTTGTTTTTGCTGTTGTTGTTGCTGTTGCTGCTGCTGCTACAACTACTATTAATATCGTTGTTGTTGCTGCATAATGCCATACGAAGGGTGCGAACTGTTATAAGAAATTTCTGCCGATTTCAACGGCCTTTCTAGCCATAAGAAACATTTAAGTCGCTTAACTGAAGATTCAAATCTGCAACTCTTTCCGGCATCTAAACTATTCTACCAAAAACAATATTCATTAGAGCACTTGTTATAGCGCCCCTACCAGATTGCCCATTCAGAGGCGCTCCCGACTACTGCGCGGACACTGAATCGGAGTTTCACGCCGAAGCGCATGAGCAATTGCGAGTGAAGGACTTGCCCAGGGTCCCTACGCGGCGGCTTAAGGTGGATTCGAACCCGCAACCCTCCGGCTGCAAGGCACCAAACCTAACCCTACACCACCGCGCCCCACTATACATAATCTGTTTTTAAAACACAACAAACCTGTTCCTGGCAGAATACCACCCTTCGTCAAAATTCAAAGAAGATTACTTTTCGTCAACTTTCTTTCTCCAAGATGAACTGTTACGTAAGGGATTCACTCTTATAGGCTGGTTCGGTGGAACAATGGCTATCAGCGCCAGACACCGTTTTATAAATACCATTCTTTGGTCTGGTAAAAGAGGTGTCCAGTTGTGACGCTAGTGATTGAGTTGCATTCTATGCATTCGCTGTGTTCTATGTACTGTGGTTTGTTTCATTATAATATTATTGTATTGGTTGTAATATTTACCCAGTCACCTCATCACTGGCGCACAAACTCACTTGCTCACTCGCTCGCTCATTGACTCACTCACTCATTCACTCACTGACTCAATAATTCACTGACTCACTGACTGACTCACTGACTAACTCACTGCCTCACTGCCTCACTGCCTCACTGACTCACTGACTGACTCACTGCCTCACTGCCTCACTGACTAACTGACTGACTGACTGACTGACTGACTGACTGACTGACTGACTGACTGACTGACTGACTGACTGACTGACTGACTGACTGACGGACTGACTCACTCACTCACCAACTCCCGCACTCACTCACTCTATCACTCACTAACACACACTCGCTCACTCACTCACACACTCACTTACTTGCTCACTCACTCATTAACTTATTCATTCACGCTCTCACTCACTCTCTCTCTCTCTTTCATATACTGGGCCACGAAAACTGTTCTGTATAACTAGACACTATGTCGCCAACCGATTGCCACTCGTATATCTTCGATTGACAGATTGCCACTTGTGCTAAGGCAATCAGAAGGCGATGATGGAGTCGCTTTAAAGTTCTGGAGCTACATTATCTGTCCAGTGATTAGATCAACCTTCCGTCGACAGGTGGCCCACGCAAATCGTTTTCTGACTTTAAAAAGGTGTTTTAAAATCGCCGCAAGGTGTCACCTTATATCACGTTTCCATCTAACAGTGTAGAGTGATCTTGAAAGCATAAAATAATAAGCCATCAATTTATTTGTTTCAAGTTTAATATAACTCTGGTGTTAATAGAAGTAGTTGTAGTCGTAATACATGTAGAAGTCGTAGTAGTAGTCGTAGTGGTAGTAGTAGCAATCGCAGCAGCTGCAGCGGTGGTAATAGTAGTGGTGGTGGTGGTAGCAGCAGCAGTAATAGTGGTGGTGGTAGTAGTAGTATTAGTAGTCATAGTAGTATTAGTTATTGTTGTTGTAATGATGGTAGCAGTAGCAGTAGCAGTAGCAGTAGCAGTAGCAGTATTATTATTATGATGATGATGATGATGATGATGATGATGATGATGATGATGATGATGATAATAATAATAATAATAAAAATAATAATATTAATAAGTCTCGTAGTCATTATTAATAATAATAAGAAGAAGAATAAGAATAATAAGAATAATAATGAGTTTGGAAATAATAAAAAATACAAAAATGCATTGAAATGAAAAATAATAATAGTGATTTAGACACCTTTTAAACGCCACAAGCACATTTACATAAAGTTGATAATTTAAAAAGTTAGTGTTCTTGTTCCCCACTATCAGTAGGCCTATCCGTTAAGCTCGTATGGTCTCTACGGCGCAACGTTTCCATGACAATACGAAGAAACTGTCTCCATGGCAACGTGCCGTTAATTCTTTCTAGGAATTCTCTTCGGAGACTTTACTGAAGATATCGTCTGCACAGTCAAAATACATTTTCATAGACTTTAAACTGAAGCTATACAATGTAAGGGCTTCATAGCATGTTAAAGTTATGAGTGCCTAGATTGTGTGTAATACTGTGTATTATGCAATGGGTTGCTCGATAGTGTTAGCAGTGGTTAGCGTACTGCTGCTGCTGCTCCTACTACTGCTACTGCTACTGCTACTGCTACTGCTACTGCTGCTACTACTACTACTACTACTACTACTACTACTATTCCTTTATTTCAAAAACTCGTTGACACAAACGCAACAAGATTAAAAATCTACTACTACTACTATACTACTACCACTACCACTAACACTACCACTACCACCAGTACCACTACTACTACTGCTACCACTACTACTACTACCGCCACCAGCACTGGAGAGGTCTTGGGTTCAAATTCCCGCCATGGTAGACATTGTTTTCGATTTTTCTGCTTCACCTGCACCCTAGCCGACTGAAACGTAACGAGTACGCTGACCGTATTTATATAAAACAAAGACAAAGCTATAAACAGGTGTTTAACCGACTGTTCCTCTTCTATGATAATTATACTTAATATAATTATTATGTTATGCCATGTTACGTTGCAGTAAGCATCTTTTCTCATCCAAGATATAATTTCACATAGGAGATTAAATTAAATTAAATTCAAGTGATTACACAAAAATCATGTAGATAGTATAAGATCGCATGAGATCCGGTGATAGCATGGTGATCATTAAGATCATATAAGACAAAGAAAGGCCGATTGGCATTTTTTACCGTTTTCCTTTTCGAATAGTAACCGAATATTTGGCCTGCTTTTCGGTCGTATCCGGATTAATCAACAATATTTATTTTCATTTGAAAAGATATATAAATTAAAGATAAACCAAGAGATGAAATTCAATCAAGAGTTTATTCACTGAACTATTTCAAATAAATTAATATTTGAAACCGCGTGGCTTAAGAAAAATCCCGCCTTTCCGCCATTTTGTTGCCGCGTCGAGTCACAATTTCAATATTTTACACGGACTTTCTATGATAAAGATTGAAGTCTAGCGCAGGAGGTCGCCAAAACAGGTTACTATTCTTGTATTAGTGAAAGAAGAAATTGTTTTTGGTAAAATATGTTACGTTTTGGGAGTTTTTAATCGGTAGTCCTGGGATGCGCCAATTCCAATTAATTGGTCTAGGTCAATATCCGAACCGCACTGATTTCCGGATCAATAATCGACCCTACCCGAATCGAGGCTAGGTTGGTGTTGAACACCTTTTTAAAGCATTTATCGGACGATATATAAAACTACGGTTCGGTAGCATTAACGTTCAACTTTGGTTGTGCGTCACGATTAAAACCGATTATTGCAGAGTCCGGTCCAAACCGATTTCCGTCCGAATATTCTAGCCTACCCTTGCCTACCGGGAGATCATATGAGTTCACGTTGCAACATAGAAAGCATAAAGCTCATATGAAGTCATGCGAAGATCATGTGACATCGAACCAAACGAGTCTTATGTCACTTGATTTTCTCATGATCTTGTATGATCTTTCGTGATCCTTATGCTTTCCAAATTGGCACATGATCTTAGATGATCTTTAATTATTTCTAGTTTGTTACACGATCTGACATGATCATGGCATGATCTTTAACGATCTTTATGATTTGTAAGTTGTTGTCTGATCTTCATATGATCTTCGCTTAGTCCTTTGTGATCCAATTCAAACCATTCCAGACGATTGTGATCTCACACCCTATCTCATATGATCCTAGGAGATTAGATTATTCAGGCGCCATAGAAATTGTCTCAATTATTATTATTATGTATTATTATTATTATTATTATTATTATTATTATTATTATTATTATTATTATTATTATTATTATTATTATTATTATTATTATTATTATTATTATTATTATTATTATTATTATTATTATTATTATTATCATAATCATCATCATCATCATCGTCATCGTCGTCGTCGTCATCGTCACCGTCACCGTCACCGTCATCGTCATAGTCATCATCATCATCATCGTCATCGTCATCGTCATCGTCAACGTCACCGTCACCATCATCATCATCATCATCATCGTCATCGTCATCGTCATCGTCATCGTCATCGTCATCGTCGTCGTGATTCGTCGTCATCATCATCATCATCATCATTATTATTATTTTATAAGGTGTTTTATAACGTACTTCGTTGTCTTACTTCTCTCCCTGGAATCGTTTTTCTCAATGTTCCTCCTCCTCCTCCATCGACCAAGTCCTTCCACTGCACCTTCCGACCTCTCTCCCTTCCAGGCCCTTCGTCCATTTCCAGCTGTACACCCAGCAGCGTCCTCCTCTTCGAGTCCTTCAAGGACGACGCGAGGGCCACTCCTAGCTTCATCCTTGACACTGAAGGTCGCTCGATTCCAGCCTTCGACAGACAAAGGCATTGTCTGATAAAATGATGATGACGACGATTGTGATAAAAGCTACAACAACGGATCTGATTATATTATAGCGACGACAAACAACTTAATGATGATAGTCTCGATGATAGCGACTAAAATGATGATGATAATAATAATGATATAGGCCTACAAATTGACAAGATTACATGATATGGTAGTAACAGACGATAACAAGTTTAACAGGAGTCGAATTCATTCAATTGCATGGCTGCCTGCAAGGCTTCCATCTGTCCTACTGCTCATTTTACCAACCTAGCGAATGAAAGGCTGAGTTAATTTTTTGAGGCTAGGCGTATCGAACTCGTGTCCTTCTGATCTTCTTGCCAGTTGATGATGATGAAGATGATGATGATAATAATAATAATAATATTAGTAATAATAATATATAATATAGATGCTGATGATCATAATTCCCCGATGTAGTCTTTGTTGGTGGTGATGATGATGATGATGATGATGATGATGATGATGATGATGATGATGATGATGATGATGATGATGATGATGATGATGATGATGATGATGATGATGATGATGATGATGATGATGATGATGATGATGATGATGATGATGATGATGATGATGATGATGATGATGATGATGATGATGATGATGATGATGATGATGATGATGATGATGATGATGATGATGATGATGATGATGATGATGATGATGATGATGATGATGATGATGATGATGATGATGATGATGATGATGATGATGATGATGATGATGATGATGATGATGATGATGATGATGATGATGATGATGATGATGATGATGATGATGACGATGACGACGATGATTATGATGATGACGGTGATGATGACAATAACAGTCTACCTTTGCAGTTTCTGATTGAGACCTTCCGACGGCTGGCATCGATGATGAAGATGACGTAGTTGTTGTTGCTGATAACAGTGATGAAGACGACGACGATGATGATGATGATAATAAGGATGAGGAAGACGATGATGTTGACCGACGTTTCATTCTCGATTTCTCCAACAGTTGACGTTTCCAATCTGGAGTCCTTTCCATTCTGAAGGTAAAAGAAAATAATCTACATGTAATCAAATCTAATCTAATCTAATATATTCTACTGTAAAGTAATCCAATGCAATCAAATCCTATCCTATCCTATCTGATCTAATCTAATCTAATCTCATCTTATCTATTGTAATTTAATCTAATCCAAAAATATAATCTGACCCGATCAACCCGCTGTACTCCGACCTGACCTTTGAACTGATCTAAAAAGTTCTTTATAAATAATATAGGGTACTTAGGGTGTGTCATGTATGCAGATGACCTCATGTTAATGTCAGCATCTCTGTGTGATCTCCAAGCTATGGTTGACATTTGCTCTGTTGAGCTAGAGGGTATTGACATGAAGTTAAATGTAGCCAAATCTCAAGTGATAAGGATTGGATCACATTTCCGTAATGCGTGCAAGAACATCAATGTCAACGGAGTAGATATCAATTATGTGGAGAAGCTGAAATATCTTGGCTGTTTTCTGGTTGCAGCCAAGTCATTTAAACTTAGTTTGCATGAAATGCGTGTGAAGTTTTATCGGTCATTTAACTCATTGTATAGCAAATGCTACAAATTTACTGAACCTGTTTTGTTGTATTTGGTTAGTGCACACTGTAAACCATTTCTCCTGTATGGAATGGAGGCTATCAGCCCTACCAACAGTGACCTGAACTCCTTGGAGTACACGTACAGCTCTGCTATATGTAAAATTTTCAAAATATGTCATAGCAGTGTTGCATCGGTACTGCAATTCATGCATGAAAAAACTATTAAAGACTGTTGGTTTTCCAGAAGGCTGCGTTTTATGCACAAATGCCGTTCGCATGACAATGAGGTTGTCAGGTTTCTGTGTCTTTTCTCAGACACCATAAGTGGATGAGATTTTCTTGTTTTGCTTTTCATGCTTTTCATGTTCATTTTTTTGTGTGCTACCAATGTTTTTGGTGAATTAAAGATTGATAATATAAAATTGGGCAAACCAAATGCATGCATCAATGACGAATGAGTTGTTCAGCGGCGAATCAGTGACTCAGTGACTCAGTGAGTCGGTGAGTAAGTCAATCCGTCAGTCCGTCATTCACTCACTCACTCACTCGCTCGCTCGCTCACTCACTCACTCACTCACTCACTCACTCACTCACTCACTCACTCACTCGCTCACTCACTCACTCGCTCACTCGCTCACTCGCTCACTCTCGCTCACTCGCTCACTCGCTCACTCGCTCACTCGCTCACTCACTCACTCCCTCACTCGCTCGCTCAATCAATCAATCAATCAATCAATCAATCAATCAATCAATCAATCAATCAATCAATCAATCAATCAATCAATCAATCAATCAATCAATCAATCAATCAGTCACTGAATAAATCAATCAATCAACCAACCAATCATTAAATCAATCAATTATTAATCAATCACTAAGTCCTCGCCTGGCATCGCTTCCTCTTTCCTCAGCAACTGTTCCATTTTGAAGACCTTCACCGTCTGGCCACTCCTTTTTCTCCCTACCACTTCGAAAGCCGGCTGGAATTGCAGTAGCAGCGTCACCGGAAGTTGACGGCTCTGGTCCAAGTGGTTGAGCCATGATAGTTTCTAAGGAAAGTAGGAAATACATTAACAGATATTATGCATTAATTATTAAACGCCACTATCCCCCCTCGAAGTCCAACTCACACCTCAACGTGGTGAGGGGGTGGCAACAGTCAGTAGGGGAGTGCCTGCTGAGGCTATGCCATCAGTGGTGAAGGTCTTGGCCGAAGTACCACCTTAGGGCGCTACGCGAGGTGGACAGGCTCAGCAGGAACCCTGAAAAAGCTGGCAAACGTGGGCGGCATCGCCGCCTTTGATACCACATGTGGTTATCAGAGCCAGTCCTAAGCCTGGAACTCTCTTTAAGGGAGAAGCGCGAAGGTCGAACGGATGGGTGCAGATACTCCGTTCGTAAAGAAAAATACGAATGAAATCCAATGCAAGCATTGGACCCCAAAAGGGCCTCGGCCCAGGGATCCGAGGCAAGCGTTGGACACCTACGGGCCTTCGGCCCATGGATCCTGATGATCTAATGACGACGCATCAATCGATGGAGCTGAGCAACTGTGAGTGAAGGACTTGCTCAATGCTACTATACAATAACCGTCTCAGAGGAGGAGGATCGAACCCAGACTCCCTGCGTTATAGGGCTCTAACCAAATGTATACATTGTCCTATTACTTATATACACCCATTTGATGACAACTATTAATCGCTGATTGAGTCCCATCTTTATATAACATGGGTTGACACCGTTTTGAAGGTGTCTTAGTAAACCCTAAGTAGACCAATCGGCTACCGAATCACAGTAAGTAAATTCTGTAATAAAACCAATTGCATATCCGCACTCTGGCGTACATACATCTTAACAACAATCAACAGTTAATGTCAATATGAGTACACCATTCTAACAATAAACGTCTTTCGCTGTAAATTATCTGTAAGAGGTACACAATGGTCGTGCGATCGCGGTCGCAGAGTACTATTGTTGGGGCTTATTGTTGGGTTGTAATAATATACAGAATAGTATATTCCAGTGTTTAACGACATCTTATGTAATGTAATGTAATGTAACAAAACATTTTTAAAGCGCCACTTAAGAGTCTCTCAGAAGCGCTCAACAAGGCCACCTGGGCCTTTCACGCCGACCTGACCTTACCTAGAAATAATATATAGATATATTTGCTGGTGTACAAATTATCCTTCTAAATTAAAACGCACATGACATCCTTGAGAATAGCCTTTCGTTTGCCATAATTAAACATTGTTATATTTCCAATCGGTCTATTCATATACAAACGCCATTACAAACTTCTTTATTATTTGAAAATTATTTTCTTAAGGTTGTTCATAATATTATTATGACACTAGCACATCGCATGAATATCGAACTATACGGGAACACGAACTAATAATAGAAGAGCCGTTCATTAAACACCTTTTTATAGTCTTCCAACCGCCCATATATAAACGAAACCCAGTGCCTAAAACTTGATTCTTTCCATTTTGTCCTAATAAGCTAGCCATGATGGAGCAACGGGTATGCAGTGTTAACGACTTCATTTTCTTAGCCTCGGCAGATAAAGGCCAGTGACGAATCCTCGCCCTCGCCGTCTCATCTTCCCATTGACTAATATAATGCTGTTCGCGATCAATCGTAATCGTAATCATAAACTCCAAACTTTTAAAGCGCCTCTCGAAAGCGAAGCCCAGGGCACCAGCTTAT
>JACEVL010000245.1:517500-565000 GCA_020284085.1 Aporrectodea caliginosa | reverse complement strand
ATTATTTATACAATAATTACTTCCACTGTTTAACCATGCAAAGAAGTGCTTCGACCCAATTTATGCCTTCTAGTCTTTGGGCGCGTTTTGAACGAGTGTGAACATCCTTTAAGGTTGTACTGTTACTTCGAGATGAAGTAATACACAGTGTGTGATTTGTCAAAAAAGAAGTGTGGGGGTCGGCTTAATTTCCTTGTTTTGGGGGGGGGCCAAAATACGCCGCGGCATATCCGACTAGGGGGTCTGGGGGAGCGTCGTAAGCTCCCCAGCGGGGTCCGGGGCGGAGCCCCGGCCGCTATTGATTTGGTGCAATCCAAAGCAAAATCTTCTATTGAAAGTGAATTGAATGAATTGAATAATATCACCTTTTTAAAGATCAGTGAACATGTTATTTATGTTAAAGGGTTTGAAGTTTATAATAGTGGCATAGTGCAACATAAGAACATAAAAGTCTAACTTCAACATAAAAGTTGGCTGTACAAATGCAGTAAAATGCACAGGTGCAGGATATATTGAGGTCACAATTTAAAGCGAATGAAATCAGAAAATGTAGTAACCAAAAAACTTGAAACTTCTACCGGCAGTCCAGCACACGATCAATACTTCGCAGTTAGCACCAAAATCAATGATCATACTTAGTATATGTACCCTTGGAAAGCCGAGCATACTTGGAAGTTGGCACCAAAATACTTGTTACTTAGTACAACGCAAAGTGAGAATAATACTCAGCAGTCAGCACTCAAAATAATGAAACAATAGTAAGGTCCTAGGATGAACGAAGTGCTCGGAACTTCACAAGTCACAAGCTGTAACGCATAAACTAAATACTGTTCTTATAACAACTCACAAGAAATAACTTCAAATAAGAAGATATTTGTGTTCCTATTGAGGACTAAAAACAGAAATAATTTCAAATGACAACAGAAACAAGAATCATCAATAACGAAGTGCAAATTATTTATGATGAACTAGTCATCATGCGAAAATTATTGAAATGAAATTGTCATGTATGATGTAGCCTAATTTGTGATGAACTCTAGCTAAGTGGTAGTGACTAGTCTTTAATCATGGCAAAAAGTTTATATCTTGGTCTAAGCTCATCAACATTCCTTTTCTTCCCTGTTGGTTTGTCGTTGGCACCATGCCTGCCTTTTTTTAACCAAGATAAGACATAGGCCTACTCGTTTAAGTAGGCCTAAGTTAGGCTATGTAAATTTTAACAGTGACTTACAGCTTTTCTCATCCAGATTTGACTAGCATTCAGAAATCGTGAAAAGAAATACAAATTATACAATCATCTATTATCGCTCAGTTTTGTTGTTTTTGTTGTTTGTTTCTTCTTCTTTAGAGCCTCACAACTGTCAACTGTTGAACGAATGAGGAAATGAAACGAATAAGTCCTACTAACTGCTTGCAGTGGTCCAATTTCGACCCCCTCTTGTGGCACTGGCCGCACTGCCAAAAGAGGGGGTCGAAATTGGACCCCCACACCTTTTTTTGGAGGTCGAAGTGTGGGGGTCGGGCCTTAGCAAAGAGGGTCCGACCCCCCAACCCCCCTGGCAAATCACACCCTGGTAATACATCACATAATATTATTACTGCTACTATATCGTTATGCATAGATAAGGTCAACGACGACCAAAAATTAAAGGGATGACTAAATGACTGTTCTGCAAATATTTAAGACACCTCTTTTACAATGATCAGTCTTGCTATAAGTATCACATCCTCACAAGGAAATTTAGATACTCTCCACTATCCTTTGTATAGCTAAGGAAAACTACGACGGCCATGACATATAATATCGATACAAACCATGCTATGTTCTTCGGTCGATTTTTTCGAAGCGGAAGTATGTCGAAGTACGGTGACGTCAGCGGGTCTCGTCCTGGCATCACTTCCGGTCTCATCTACGTCACATCCTCTTCGCTCGCCATCACCATCAACCTTTCCTGTGGAGTTTGACCGAACTGCTTCTTTCTTCTGTGACACTTGACCTTTGGGGTCAAAGGTCGTCGTCCTATGTGACCCTTGACCTTTGGGGTCGATGATCATCGTATTCCGTGGCCCTTGAACCTTGGGGTCGAGGGCGGTCATTTTCGGTGACCCTTGACTCTTGGGGTCGAAGGTCGTTTCCGTTGACCTTAGCTCACCTTGGCTAACCTTCCCATTCAGTTCCATTGGCGACCTTTCAAAGAAGTTCATCAGCGCCAGGAAGAACGGCTTTCGGTGGAGCGACCTGTCCGCGCAGTTTTCCATCTTCGCCGTTTCCATGATGTTGTCCAGGTTCTTCCTCTCGATCTTCGAATCAATCGGTTCCTTCCTGTTCCTCTCCAAGGTCCTCGAGGCGGGAGGAGGACTTTCAGCTCGTTTCTGATCTTCTGGGAACCTGGACTGGTTCTTATTCGGGGTTTCGCCGTCCTGGACTGGTTTTGGAATGGGTTTATTCACCACGGTGGAGTTGTTCTCGATGATGTCTGATAAGATCGCGGTTATGGGTTTCTCGTGGGGAGAGGCAGGCTTCGAAATACTGGACCGATGTTCTTCTACGATCTTCAAGCTGAGGCTCTTTACGGAGTGGCTCCGGTGGGAAGTGGATTCGGATTTGGAGGACTTGGAGCAGACGATCAGGTCCGGAAGCAGACCCTTCTTGGCGATGGTGTAGTTTCGAGGGCGGCAGACATCAGCGTTGCTTCTACTACGTCCTTGACCGAGAGGTACTCTGACGATGCATGGAGAGACCTTCTGCTTCGACTCCATCTCGAAAACGTGGACCAGGGACCGGACGGATATCAACGAAGAATTCTCGGATTCGATCACGTGACGGTCGTTGGTCGGCGCTCTACCGTTCACGCTGTCTGTGGCGTTTCTCGCGAAGACCGATGACGTCATATCCGGTATTGTTGGCCAGTCCGGAGCGAAACGAATTCGTTGGTTTTTTCTGATTAAGAGAATTCAATACAAACACTGACATTAACAGTAATTATCTTATACAGGTTTCTAATGGCGTTGTAAGAAGTGCCCAAGTACATACATGTATACATTCACACACATACATGTATGTGGTAAACTGTACACAATTGATTTGAGCGCTAAGCTTAGACACCTTTTACATAGTATTAGCAAATGCTACATAAGTATGAGACGCGTAAGTCAATTGGTTAAAGAGCTCTCCTTAGACACCTATAAAACGTGGCAGATAGTGCTATATATACATATTGGACACGGTACCGGATTGGTGCAGAGCGTTTATATGGGTAAGGAAAGGTTGACGTCAACGGATCTGGTAGCCATAGCCGACTGGTTAGAGCGGTCGCGTTGTAGTGCGGCGTGTACGGTGGGTTCGATCCTCCTCCCTGAGATGGTTACTGTGTAGGGACCGTGAGCAAATACTTAACTCACAATTGCTCAGCGCCATCGATTGATGCTTCGTCATTAGAAATCGGCGCTAAATAAATGCAAACTGCTACAAATACTACTGCAATGTGCTACTGCACAATAATAACAATAATGATGATGATGATTAGGATGATGATGATGGTGGTGGTGATGACGACGACGACCATAATAATAATAATAATAATAATAATAATAATAATAATAATAATAATAATAATAATAATAATAATAATAATAATAATAATAATAATAATAATAATAATAATAATCGGAAACTCTCTATCAGTTTTAGGCACCTCAGATTGCAACAACAGTGGCCCAGGACTGAACGACGGCTTATAGAAACATTGAAAACAGTTACTTTTAATCAGTCTGTACATATATGTTTGTTGGTTTTATGAAGAAATAAATTTGTCTTATAATTTTAAAAAATAAAAAATAAAAAATAATAATAATAATACTAATAATAATAGGTTAACCGATGCAACCCATGACACGCTCGAGACAAGCTACCTTTTCCAAAGACTCTCGGTAGCTCTCCAACGCGGAAACGCCATCTGCTTTTCGTCGACATTACCATGCTAGATTGTTCATAATAGGCTAATAATAATAATAATAATAATAATAATAATAATAATAATAATAATAATAATAATAATAATAATAATAATAATAATAATAATAATAATAATAACGATAATAATAATAATAATAATAATAATAATAATAATAAAATAATAATAATAATAATAATAATAATAAAAAAAAATAATAAAATAAACTCAATCGTATCGAGGTTGGCAAGTACTATGAAAAAGCTGGAACAGATACCAAGACAAGACGCAATCCTGATACTACGATGTTCAATTGGGGCTCCGAGGCTTATATACATTCTCCGCTGCACGCCTTGTCATGAACACCCGGGCCTCTCGAAATTCGACGAAGGATTACGTGATGGCACCGAGAGCATTCTTAACATCGCTCTCTCTGACGATCAATGGTCACTCGCTTCCATGCCTATCAGGATGGGCGGGTTGGGAATAAGAAGAGCATCTTCGTTGGCACTTCCAGCTTTTTTAGCCTCAGCCGCAAGATCTCAGCTCACCCAATCGCTCATCCTCGCCCTGACACAGGTGCCTGAGGATTCTATCTTGGAAATAATGAGAAGGAGATGGCAGCAGAGCACCGCTGAAACGTCCGACTTCCCATCTTCAGACTGCAAACAGTCTTCATGGGATACACCGCTGCTGTCAGCGGCCATGTCGGGGATCGAATCGCGCGCCCGGGACCCGTATGACCTGGCCAGGCTAAACGCCATACAGGCCCCACACGCTTCAGACTGGCTCTTCGCCCTGCCGCTAGCAGCCCAAGGCCTAAGGCTGAACGACGAGGAGATGAGGGTGGCAGTGGGCTTGAGACTAGGGGCGGTCATCTGTGCCCCACACGCATGCGCATGTGGAACAATGGTCTCAGCCAGAGGCTCGCATGGATTGGCTTGCTCACTGGGCTTCGGCAGACAAGCAAGACATTCTACAATTAACGATATTGTGCTGCGCAGTCTCATCAGGGCAGGCATACCATCGATCAGGGAACCGGTTGGCCTTACCCGACTGGATGGGAAAAGACCGGATGGCCAAACCTTGATTCCTTGGAAAAGCGGGCGTTCTCTGATTTGGGATGTGACAATCATTGACACTTTCGCGCCATCGTACTTGGCCGAGACATCAGCAGCGGCAGGAGGAGCGGCGGAAATAGCCGCGACTAGAAAGCAATCCAAATACGCTGAGCTTCAGACGAGATACTGTTTTACCCCTATCGCGATAGAAACGATGGGGCCTATGGACCACGAAGGCCTGGCCTTCATCTTGGAACTCGGCCGACGATTGACAAGAACAACGGAAGATCTTCAAGAAACTTTCTTCCTGTTCCAAAAGATTTCAGTTACAATCCAGCGGTTTAACGCTATCGCGTGCCTGGGTTCGATGAGGCCCTAGAACCATGATTTAAGAACCATGATTTTAAGAACTCTGATTTTATAATAATAATAATAGTAATAATAATAATAATAACAATAATAATAATAATAATAATAATAATAATAATAACTGTCCAGCGGTTCAACTCGGTGGCTTTCCGCGGCACTTTAGCGGAGCCAGACCTAAGGGAGATGTGACACTAACGGCACTTATGACGCTCATTTTAGACAGCTACTGCATCCTTGTCTATTGTAGCTTTCAGTATTGATGTTGATTGATGGAGAGAATAAATAATAATAATAATAATAATAATAATAATAATAATAATAATAATAATAATAATAATAATAACGCCATCTGCTTTTCGTCGACATTACCATGCTAGATTGTTCATAATAATAATAATAATAATAATAATAATAATAATAATAATAATAATAATAATAATAATAATAATCTTTTCTTTATTGAAGCGCCATAATAATAATAATAATAATAATAATAATAATAATAATAATAATAATAATAATAATAATAATAATAATAATAATATACAAGTCGCCAATTGCACTTATTTCCCATCTAAACTCACCAGATCTGAGCCAAAATCCGTGAGATAACAGTACTGTGAGTGGTTTTATGGAAATCACTAAGTAGGTTCGAAATCCCAATCGTTAGTTTACCAATTGTAGTCTTACTTCCTTTTCTTTATAGTACGACCTAGGATTCAATTATAAACCACGACGAATGATACAATAAATAATAAAACAATTTCGTTAAAAATGGTGTGTAAAGTCCATTTTACCTAAGTACAACACCAGTACAATATCTTCCAAACAAAATCGTTTAAACTTGAAAAAAACGTCACTATGAATTTAAAACATAAACTAATAAACATCTGAATAGTATATAACGTTTATTAACTGCTTGAACAGAAGATGAACTTTTAAACCAACCGTTTCACATGGAGAGAATTTCTCTACGCATTCGGCCGCGTTGCAAGGACTGCTTGACTGCTACATATAGTCGTGTGAACACAGCAGTTAGGCCAGCGAACCTAACAGTTAGGCCGTCGGGCCTATAATTTATAGGCCGACGTCAGGATGTAACATACGTCGCGCAGGTCAGTCAGAAAGGTCAAACACGTTGAATAATATTAATGTGGCGTGATAATTACAAAAGATGGAATATAGACATGAGATATGGTGGCTGAATGCCTAGTGCTGGCCCCAAGACTGGTGAAATTAGGAGGGCGACGTTAAGGATCTTTCTTACAACACGGCGTTGTTAAAAAGCAACTTGCCAGATGAATTCGTAGAGTGCTCTTAAACACCTTTAAATCGAGGAGAGAAAAGCTATATAGGTTTGGGAAACGGTACCAGATTGCATACAGCTCTCCATTTAGACACCTCTATATCAGGAACAATGAAAGCTATATAAGATTTGGACTCCGAACACCCATTCGGATTACATACAACATTTATTCGCAAATTATAGTAAGTAGGTTGGAAAACGTTAGCTGATGTACAAATAATATAAAATCCGCCACTGCACGTCCGTGCCCTAGTGACAGACAGTGCCAGTCCCCAGCCTGGATGAACGAGGAGGGCGACTGTAATGATCTTTGTTATCACACAGTGTCGTCAAACTGAAACTACTACAACATTTGTTCGCCTTTCTGTTCATGTAGGCTACCGCAGTCACCTTATAATTATAATTTATTATGTTCATTGCATATCTAAATGTAAAACTACAATGATAGTCGATTATTCTTGTCAGTTAATGTTGTGTTTATATTGGATGCACCACTTTATACATTCGAATGGAAAAATTTCTGGCGTTTTATTTGTATTGATAAAGACGCTTAATAAATGCATAATAATAATAATAATAATAATAATAATAATAATAATAATAATAATAATAATAATAATAATAAAAATAATAATAATATAAATAAATATAATAATAATATAAATAAATATAATAATAATAAATAAATTAATAAATATAATAATAATAATAATAATAATAATAATAATAATAATAATAATAATAATAATAATAATAATAATAATAGTAATAATAATAATAATAATAATTACAGTAATAATAATAATTAAAGACACCTTTATTTGAGTAAACTCTTGAATGATATTAAGTCTGGAGACATTTATTTTAGTGTCTGATATAAACGTAACTGGATCCCAGAGAGAGAATAGATATGTAACTAGTGAAAGAAACACACATACTGACAGACAGAGGGAGACAGAGAGACAAGGATACAGAGACAGACAGACAGACAGACAGAGAAAAAGAAAGAGAGAGGCAAATTTAATAAATTGACTAACAGACAGGCAGACCGACAGAGAGACAGGCACGCGCACTCCGACAGACTCATAGACAGAAAGTAAAGACAAGAGAGACAGACAGACAGACAGAGACAGAGACACGAACTTTATAAATTGAGTAACGAATGAAAAACGACAGACAGATTCAGGAACGCAAAGAGACAGAGAGAAAACCTCGATCACAAATGCAAACAGACAGGCAAGCAGACAGACAGACAGACAAACAGTCAGGCAGATAAACAGACAGACAGGCAGACAGACAGACAAATAGACAGACAGACAGACAGGCAGACAAACAGACAGGCAGGCGGACAGACAGGCAGACAGAATGCATTCAAACAGAGAGACCCCGAGACCTGTTCAGCGCATCTGTTGCAGTGACACAGGGCCCTTGGGGGAGGGTCCCGGGGAGGGGGTAGAGGGTCCGGTGTGACGGTTGACAGTTGTTAACACATGTTGCACTGGACACCGGACAAGCTGACCACGACGTCAGGACAGTTAATTGTCACAGTCATTAATCAAACAGTTAATTGTCGGACGTTGGAATTCCTCACATCTGATCAAAGACATTAACAGCCAAGTGCCAACAACTATTTGCCTACAACACATTTTGTCCAGCTCGCATAATGTACCACGATTGCTGAATGGTTGGTGTACGGGGAGGTTGGTTGGACGACTGGCTGGATGTTTTTTGGCTGCTTGGTTTATTGGGTGGTTTATTAGCTTATTGTTTATCAAATTTATTGGTTTATTAGTTTATCATATAGATGGCTTATTAGCAGACACCTACACGCACCTACACACATAAATATACACGAAAACATACACACACACACATATACCTACACAGACTATCTTATTTGTTAGAGCCCTGAATCGGGAGCGCCTCTGAATCTCTGAGTGGCGCTATACAAATGTTCAAGTACAATTACAATTACACAGATACACACAAACACACCCACACACACCTAAACACACACACACACCCATATATATATAATTTATATATATATATATATATATATACATGTGTGTCAGTACGTATACACAAATATGCTTGAGTATGTATAATATAAATTTATGTTGGTATGTGTGTGCTCATTTCTGTATTATATATGTATATTTATTGGTGCGGAAATATCAACGGGTACGATTTGACCCATAAAAGGTCTTCGCCTGTTACGTCGTTTAAATCGGTAAGCTATAAAAACAATCGTTTGAAATCGCGCGTGGAGAGCCTAAGGCGAAGGGCGGTAATAATTATGTATTCATTTCTTCCTTTGTCTGGGTGTGTAAAATAAACTGACATAGCTCCTTTTTAAAACCTGCCATCAGACAATGACCAATTCACTCTTCATCTACCACAATCAATTTGACAACTGAAGTAATAATAATAATAATAATAATAATCTTTTCTTTATTGAAGCGCCTGAAAAACGCACTGCGCTGTACATTTACATGTTATGCAATTTAAATCTTAACTACTAACAGAACAGACAGCCTGCAATAGCCTACACGGCGCTAATAGCAGCCTACAAAGCATATCCGCCCTACGGGGGCTCGAACTCAGTACCTCTCGCTCTCCATGCCATCGTGTTATCCAATGCGCTATCGGGCAGTAGTAGTATTAGTTTCCAGGGTAGATTTGTGCTCCACATGAGCCCCTAGCCAACTCACCTCTAATAAGTAAGTAAGTAAGTAAGTAAGAATATCCTTTAATAAACCAATTGCTAACCGCATTTTGGTGTACACACATCATAGTAGTAGCAATAAATCTAAATTAGCCAGTCTATCTTATTCAAGTCCTATAAATCATTCTAGTGATGTAGGTTCTTCGCATCAGGCTATCAGTTTTTTTATAGTTTTTTTAATGAGCACACTGACTGTCGACGGGAAGATGAGACGGCGAGGGAGAGGACTTGCCACCCAACCTCATATGCCGAGGTTAAGATAATGAAGTTGCAAACATGCGCTTCTTACCTATGGTTGCTTAAGGGCTAGCTGAAGGGACTGTTCTACTACTTAACGGCATACAATGGAAGCCAAATATTTAACAAATGATTAATAATATATATAAGTTAGACCTCGCTTGTTTTTAAGGTGTCTAAATGAATATCTTTATTTCATGTATTAGTGTTCACATTGATCGTGTGGCGACCACGGCTTTGACGTCGGTCTTAACTGACATTGTTGGAATAAAATAAATTTGAACGAAGGAAAATTGCTACTGTTTAATGAAGCTGTGTAGTAACAAAGGTGGTTTGCGAAGACCTCCACTGTTATCCAGCCTTCGGACTGGCACCACCAGGGTTTAAGAAAGTGGTGGAGTGAGACTAACATTTGAAGAAGCAGTTGAAAACAAAGGCCGTTAAAACAGTACTTTCAACCGACTTTATACGTTTTTTATATAAGCTTTGGATCCTAAAAGTTTAATTAGGCCTATATAGACTTTATTTAGAAGACTGGATATTTCGACAACGGGATTTTGTTGGTTGCCAAAAAATGATATCATTCGCAGGAACAATTCGTCAGCCGTAATAAATAACAGCTGAGAAGATTAGAGTTCACGGTTTGTTCATACACCTTTATATCGCATATTTCCAATATTATGAAAGCCTGATTCCGCTATTGTTCAGACACCTTTATATCGTGTATTTCCGACTCTATATAAAAAGCATTGCCTAATTTTTGTGTTTTCAGTAATGTATTCTTTTAGTACTGCTGTTGTTATCAAATTATTAAGCTCACTAGTTATCAGTCGATAGTTTAGCGACTGGTTTCTGCTTAACCCTTTGGAGGTGAGGTTGGGTCTGACATACCTCAATACATATAATTACTTGCAAGTCGCAATATCAACTACATAACATAAATTGTGAGCTAAACTATAGTTATGTAACCAATTATCGGCTAAACTGGTGATTTTCAGGAGCAAATAACAGTTTTCAATCATAATTGATATGGCCAGCGTGGTGGAGCTCAAAATCAAAGCGGCCCTCTGCAATGGCATCTTCGTGGCCCTCGAAACATGTAACATTTGGGAACACGTGACATAATACTCGTAATAATGGATCAATTTTGCATCGACGCAACACTATGTGCAGTAATATCTTATAATCGCACAAATTTTTCGGCACTGTGCCGTCACTTTTTTTTTAATTCATTAAAATCAATATGTATACGAAAATTTATAATTTCACTTTAATATGCAAGAAATAAAAAAAAAATGGCGTCCAAAAGTACCTGAAAGTGTCCTAAAGTGTCCGTATTTCACATTCACTAAGGTAGACAAAATAATCCAAGCTGGTTCTACGTTACCCGTAGAAAAAGCAGCGTAGAATAGCTATGGGGTTTGTCATACCCACCTCACCTCCAAAGGGTGAAGAGTTTAACGGCGGCGGTTGCTTACGAGTGTAGGCTTCTCAGTGTCATTAAGCAACGTGTGCCATGTTTCCCTTTTATAATACGTATGATGCATAGATAAAGGTGTTTAAAGTCATTACAGATTTCCTTTCAAGTATAGCTCCGTTTGCGCTTAACGCAAATTTCAAGTAACCTAACATATCTTTAGAGGAGCATAACAGCGATTCCTATGGTATAATAACTTCGCAGGTGTCTGTCCTCACTCAGACATGACTTTATGATTTTATAATTGTGACTGTTATTGTCGTGATCACACTCATAACAGCTACTTTGAGAGAGATCGTTAAATGTGAGAGTCGTAAAAAGTAGAGTTCGTAATATTGCGAGTATACGACCAAATGTTGGCCGTACGAGTGAAGTCTGAGAATTTGTTCATTAGCGGAAGTCTCACATTGCGTGGTTTACGAAATGTTTTGAATCACACGGTAAGTTATAACGCTTTGTTTATACGATATATCATTGTTTCTAAACCAAGTAAAATATATCATTGTTTTTAAATTTCGTGACACCGGCCCAAACATTTCAACTAACATATTGTTAAATAATAATAATAATAATAATAATAATAATAATAATAATAATAATAATAATAATAATAATAATAATAATAATAATAATAATAATAATAATTTGTTACCCGAGGTATCTAATACTGCAACACAACAATAATAATTATAATTATAATAATAATAATAATTTGTCTTATAATAATAATAATAATAATAATAATAATAATAATAATAATAATAATAATAATAATAATAATAATAATAATAATAATAATAATAATAATAATAATAATAATAATAACGATAATTCATATCCCTGAGTGATTTATATATTTACATGGATATATACAGTACATACATATATACATACATACATACATACATACATACATAGGGCCCTATATACAAATAGGCATTAACTTGATAAATCGCCTATTAGATATCTTTTATAAATAACTGATGTTTTACATATGTGTAGATATTGTAGATTATGTGTTTGCGGAGGATGTGTGTCGTGAGGATCCGTTGCTGTGCGTTCCTTCTGCTTCCTCTGGTCTTCATTGCGTTCATCCTCATCATCCTCCGTGGCTTCGAGGACCAGATGGAGGACGCAGAAGCGATCAGCAAGATCAGGGATTTGAGGATCGAGGATGAACTGGTAACGGTTTCCAGGAACATGGATACTCAGAGGACCATGATCAAAGGTCCAAACATCGAGAAACCACGGAACATGGATCGCTGGAACGTCGTGGATCACGGAATCATGAACGAGAAGGTGTTGGAACACAGGACCGTCGATTACCGGACCACGGAACCAAGGATCATGGATTATAGGAGCATTTATCACAGTAACACATATCGAAATTTCTTGGAACCCAAGAAGATGTATAGTAGGAATAAAGATCAAAAGATTACGGAACCAAGTAGTGTGGATAACAGGAACAGGGAACAAAAGATACTGGAACAAATAAATATGGATCACAGGAACAAGGACCAACAGTTAACGGAACCAAGGATCATGGATTATAGGAACAAAGATCAAAAGATTACGGAACCAAGGAACATGAATCGCAAGAACAATAATTCAAACATCACACAGACAAGAACCACGGATGTTCCGCAACTCCACGTGGAACCAGGATCAGTTCCCTCTCTCGACGCGCATCGGTGGAACCACCTCGAGCCCTCTGAACCCACCGTCCTCGAGAGCTTCATAGCAGAGAACGCAAAGCTCCAAGGAATCGGTCCTCCACTCCATCCTAAGAAGATCCGAAGTGATTGGCAGATGGTCAACGCCAGCCATGACATCTTCCTCTACTCTGCCTACCTTGACGATCGCTCAACCATCGACCAACCCAGCGTAAGACTCATAGGAGTGGCCGACACCAGAACGAACACGAGTGACGCCCTCTACTGCCTCCTCTGGTACAGCTCGAAGAACACACCGGAAGTGACGTCCGTCGAACTGATATCCGTCGGACCGGATATCCGGTTGAGCGACGGAAGGGTCTTCGGACAGTACGTGCTCTCATGTCGGATACCAGGGAATACCCAGGTACCTATAAGTACTCGGGTACCCAGAAACGTGTCGATAGTCACGTCGTACAACACTCATCCCTCCAACGTCCTTGAAGTCCAAGTTCCGGTGAAACCAGTCGATCCAAGTGAGGTCATAGAGTTCGGACACTGCATGTCGATCGTCTACTGGCAGAGGGACCCTCTGCGACTCGTCGAGTGGCTCGAGCTGCACCGCATCTGGGGAGTGGGTGAGGTCAACGTCTACGGCCACTCCCTCGACAACGAGACCCTCGCAGTGCTTCGTCGCTACGATCGGACTGGTTTCGTGAGGTTCCGCGAAGTTTCGACGGTGGTCGAGGAGGAAGAGGACGGGAAGTGGCCAATCCTCCTCAACATGTCCCCCGTCCTCAACGACTGTCTCTACCGAAACCTCTACCGCTACCGCTACACGGTCTGCACCGATTTCGACGAGATGATCGTACCTCGCGGTACCTACCGCACCTACAGGGACATGGTCGACGCCGCTAGGACGAAGGTCCATTCCACTTCCGGTTCAAAGTTCCCCATCAAGTCCTTCGCCTTCCGTAACGTCTACTTCTTCCTCGACTTCGGACCAGTCCTTCCGGATCCATGGTACTTGACCACGACGCGCTACCAGACCCGCGTTCACCCGAGCAGGTACGGGTACTCGTTCAAGTCGATCACGCGGACCCTGGACTGTCTTGGGCTGCAGAACCACTACTGCTGGGAACCCCTGGACGGTGGTAAGAACCACCCTGGCTGGAACGTCGATGTCGATGTTGAGACAGGCATGAACCACCACTACAAGAAGTGTCACTTTGACCGATACCTCCACCAGGATGGTCTCTGTCTCCGATTCATGGTCACCTCGTTTCGAGATCGGACGATGGAGAGGTTCCGAAAGGAACTGGAGATGAGGGTCCCGGAAGTCCTCGTTGAACTGGACCTAGTTGACACGCGTCCCTTCGAAACAGCCACCGAAGCATCGAGATTCATATAGCGTCTCGAGATCATTTCTTGACTTTTTGGAAACTGTCTCGAAGAGAAAGTCTTGTTCTCTTGTAGAAGCAGTCTCCAAAGTTCTCGTACAAACTGTATTTTGTTCGGAACTTCGTACAGTATTGCGTTATAAAATTGTCTTGTGCCGAACGGATAACTAGTTAATTGGAAGTGCCAAACAGACAGGAAGTTTTATAATATACCTGTGTTTCTGGTATTAAGATTTAAAAGTATTGATAAAAGCAGTCTCTCATGATGCAGTTGTGGTCCTTGTTCATGCCTTTGTTACTAGTCAGAATTGACCACTATTTTCCTCACTATACTTGCTGGCCTTCCCCTTGGTGTTTTGGGGCGACTAGATCGAGTTCTACGCTCGGCTGCTCGGCTTATTGGACGGCTTCCTAAGTACTCTCCTGTCTCTGCATACATGCGTGATGGGTTGCATTGGCTGCTTGTGTCTCAGCGCTCATATCGCATTGCTGCTCTTGTTTCTCGTTGTGTTCTTGGCTGCGCTCCATCTTACTTGCGTGATCTTTGCCGCCCAGTGTCTGATGTTCCAGCGCGTCGGGTGCTTCGCTCTGCGACGAGGGGTGAGTTCCTTGTTCCACGGACTCGCTTGGCTATTAGGCAGCGCCGTGCTTTCTCGGTTGTTGGCCCTTCCATCTGGAATGACCTACCACTTAAGCTTCGTTTTTTACTTGTAAGCCATCCGGACAGGGTTCTACAAGTCCCTCGAGTCTTTTTTCATTAGTCGTGGCTGGGCCGGGAGCGCTCCTGAGTAGTTTCTTGAAGGGGCGCTATATAAATCTCTGAATGAATGAATGAATGAATGAATACCTGTGTTTCTGGTATTAAGATTTAAAAGTATTGATAAAAGCAGTCTTAAGTTTGCACTTTCAGTCCAAAATTTCCAAATATCTTAAAATGTCTCATAAAGAACTGAAATCGTTAAATTTGCATTCACGCAGTTTGAAATAAATGAAAAACAAAATATATGGCATGCCGTTCGTCGTTCGTCGTTTGTGTAAAGCCAACATAAGCGAAACTCTTTTAACAACATCTAGTTTCTCAAGGTGAGTGATGTGACTTATGTCGCTAAATCGCTAATAGGCCTAGGGCCTATATGGAATTTTGTTGGTTTAAATTTTCGAATCATTTAGAAGATTTCAGAATGGCTGAAATATTTAATTTCTTTATAGTTTATACAATTCAGGTAATCGGCTGATTTCAGTGACTTGACCCTTGTATTAGACTTCAAAAGTTGAGAAAAATTGTTTTGGGACTTGGGTCCAATGTGCATTTCACTCGTTTTGAGCTGTCTAGAACTGTCTCGGACCCCACTGTCTCGGTCTCGGTCTCGAGTTTTATGTATCGTATAGAAGTCTGGTAATGGTTACACTCTGGCACGAAGAGCAGAAGATCAGCAAGGACGCGGGATCGCTTCCAGCTACCCTCCCAAAAGGTCGACTCAGTATTTCATTCGCCAGATAGCGTTTGTTAATATCAGCAGTAGGGCATGATGGACGCCTTGCATGGCCGCCATACAGTAAAATTTGACTTCTTTATTAACTTGTGATCATCCGTTCATACTATGAATTGTATTCATACTGCGCTATTGAACACTGTTTAAGATATTTACGACGTCAATGGTAGTTTATATATTGCTAGCGGAATGCGTTTAAAAGGTGTTTAGCATCAACCATTATTCATGATCTGGCTTTCCGGTAGGTATCAACACTGCAGCTCGGTCACCGGATGCTTCATTCCGTGATGCAGAATGACTTCGTTGTTCCACGCTCTCACACCACGACACGGGGCTTATCAGTCGTAAGGACCATCGATACGGAACAACTTACCTACTGAAATTCGCTCAATCCACTCATAGGCGAAGCTACACGGAGGCACGAGGAGACATAGACAAAGGTAGAGACAGATAGGTAGAGACAGACAGACAGACAGAGAATGATAGAGAGAAGCAGAGATAAAGGTAGAGACAGAGACAGATATGTAGAGACAGACAGACAGACAGACAGACAGACAGAGACAGAGAATGATAGAGAGAAGCAGAGATAAAGGCAGAGACAGAGGCAGAACGACAGAGAGAATTTTAGGAGAGACAGACAGACAACGACAGTGTAGTCAGCTAATGCATCAACGTCCATCTGCTTCTCGCCATTTATAGAAATTTAATTAATTAATATTAATTAATTAATTAATTAAATAATACAAAAATTATTATTATTATTATTATTATTATTATTATTATTATTATTATTATTATTATTATATTTATAATTCATTATTGAAAACTGTTTGACGACATCTTATGTCTTCCGTTAATGTCAACCTTTCAAAATTAGACATGAAAACAAATTAATGCTTTTAACCTGTTGATATTTAAATAGGTTCTTATGCCTGCGCTTTAAAGGTGTCTAACAATCGACAAACGAGCAAATTTGTTACATATAAATTCTGTTACGACAGCGTCCTACTTTACAATTTTTATTCTAATCCTTTCCAGCCCATGGGTCCAATTGGACCTATGCATTTTTGGGACTGTATAGACTGCACAGAAACAGCTTGGCCATTTTTGTCAATAAATTGCGATAATTTTGTTTGTTTTTTGTTTTTGTTTGTATGAGCAGTTGTTATAGCGCCCCTTCAAGATTCCTACTCCGAGCCGCTCCCGACTACAGAGCGGACACTGCATCGGAGTTTCACGCCGAAGCGCATGAGCAATTGCGGGCGAAAGACTTGCCCAGGGTCCCTACGCGGTGGCTTGAGGTGGATTCGAACCCGCAACCCTCCAGCTGCAAGGCACCGAACATACCCCTACACCACCGCGCCCAACTATTACCTACCTTACGTGGGTATGACGCGGAACACCTGAAAAAAGTTTTGGCTGGAAATGGTACAGCGGTTTTGGTACGGGTGCACGCCTAATAACCCAGAGACGGTAACTGTGTTGGAGCCCTGAACAAGTTCTTCATTCACTATTGCTCAGCGCCATGGATTGATACTTTCTCATTAGATTGGAGCGCTTAAAAATGAACAACTGTAAAATAACAATACACGAAATTACACTGATTTACAATGCTATACAATGCGAAGTAGAGTGTAGCATCTGGTTGCATTAGCGTCGGCTCAAATTAAGCAACTCGTTCTTAGTCTCATCCAGAGAACTCGACCGAACCAACTCAAAGAACCTTTCGTCCTTCAATCAATGTTGATCTCCATCATTGACCTACATTCGTCAAATTGGTCTACGGAGACAGATAGACAGACAGAAAGACAGACAGACAGACAGACAGACGGACAGACCGACGGACAGACAGACAGACAGATATACACACCTGCAGACAGACTGACAGTAGGCGGACGGACGGACAGACAGACAGATAGGTGACATGTAGATAGGTCAGCACACGTGTTGCATTCACGATCATCCTGCTCGGACGTGCCTCACTTGTCCACACTGCAACGGTTGCAGTGAGGGAGAGGGAGAGGAGGAGAAGGAGAAGGCGGAGGAAGAGCGAGAAAGCTGTCGAATAAGAATACAAGGATGTTGTCAAATTCAGGAAAAATCAAATTTTTCATTAGAGACCTTTTAAACATGTCGTATCGATCCTATATTAATTTAAATGAAAAAGATAAAAAGGCTGTAGTATGCCAAACAAAAATCTTTGTCGGCGGCAACGGCCTATGTTGTCATAAGCTGCCGTTAAACTGTGGATCCAATCCAATCCAGCACCGTTGAATAGATAAGACAGCTGTAATATGCCAAAAAAATAATCTTTGTCGGCGGCAACGGCCTATGTTGTCATAAGCTGCCGTTAAACTGAGGATCCATCCAGCACCGTTGAAGCGTTGAACTTGACGTAGGTAAGGTCGACGTCAATGGCCATAGCTGCCACAAGATGTCGTTAAACTATGAAACCTGTTAACAAATGAGTTTCTTATTCTACCTCATTTACTGTAGCGAAAACTGTATATTAACTTTTCCATTCGGCGTAAATGGCCTTTGATTCCATAAGAGGTTAAACACTTGCATTCCAACGAACATAGTAACTTCGCCACAGTCCATACTGTGGCAGTTCCAGTCCCAAGACTCTATAGCAGAGGAGGGCGACGATAATAATTTTATTTTAAGTACTTTTAACACAGCGTCAGTAAGCAACAACCAATCAACGGTCACTGTTTGTGATGTGAATACAGTGGCGGATCTACTATTTAGGAACGAACGATATTAAACACCTTTTTAACGCTATTATCTAGTGCTATATAAGAGTAGCCGTTTGAAAGCGCTTACGATGAATCGTTACGCCCCCACTTGCAAATTTGAAATAGGAACAAACAGAAGACTAAAGTTACGTTTAATGCTGGAAACCTTTTTAACGCACCCATCTGACCTCTGTGGCTGTGCTGATTCTTCTCTTTTCTCATCCGTGCTTCACAACCCCAGCCATGTCCTAAGTTGTCTACTGCCTCCTATGAAGAATGTTACCTACTCACTCCGTCCTCGTTCACATAATCGTGAGATCCCGCAGCCTGATGCATTAACCCGATGTGGTTTAATTAGGCGAATGTTATTTTATTGATTTTATTGATGATCTTTTTCTTTCTTTAACCTTATTCTCTTACAGATCCATAGACGCCTGTTTTATGATTTGTAGTAACTTGGTGATTTATGTGATTTCATTTAACACTATTAGATTGTTCTCATCCGATGTACCGCAGTGCGTTTGCAAGAAACACAAACAGAGAAAGAAAGAAAGTCAGAGAGAGACAGAGACATACATACACACACACCTACACACAGACTGACAGTAGGCGGACGGACGGAAAGACAGACAGATATAGGTGACATGTGGATATTTCACAACACGTGTTACATTCACGATCCTCCTGCTGGAACGTGCCTCACTTGTCCACACTGTAACAGTAACTGTGTGTGTGTGTCTGTCTGTTTTAGGGTCTTTCTATCCGTCTGTATCTCTGTATGACTCTACAACAGTGACAGAGACAGAGAATGATAGAGAGATAGAGATAAAGATACAGACATAGACAGACAGTGACAGAGAATGATTGAGAGAGAAAGACAGAGAGATAGAGACAGAGAGACAGAGACAGAAAATGATAGAAACAAAGGTAGTGACAGATGCAAAGCGAGAGACAGACAGAGACAGAGTGTAATCATCTAATGCATAAACGTCCTTTGGTATCTTCTATTGCTGAAGATCAGAGAAGAGAGAGTGATCCTGGTGATGATGTTGATGGTGGATGGAAAGCGTTGTCAGTTGATGGTCATCGTGACTGATGATTCATCGGTGTCCACTGTCTCTCTGTCCACTCTCTAATTATTGACCAAATTAACCAACAAATAGACACCGGACAACACGCGACTACGGTCATGAAGAAAAACAGGGTCATACCATCCTACGCGTTCGTAAACAGCAACTAACCAACGACCTCGCTTTGTGATGTCAATACTGGAGCAGATCTACTATTATAGGAACAAATGACGTTAAACACCTTTTTAACGCTATAATGCTACGCTATATAAGAGTAGCCATTCGATGAGTTTACGTTAATCTAAAAAATTTACTATAGAAACAAAAGATGCCAACAGTTACGATTCATACTAAACACCTGTTTAAAGCGCTCATCTCACGCTATATAAATCTAGATTTCAGAAGCACATTTGATTTTATCGAACGCTATTTATAAAATTTACTACGAATGATCATACCAGTTAATGACTGCTATCCCCGTCAGACACCTTAAAAATGGTATCGCCCACCTCCGTTATTGAAGCTTGGGACTGGCACTGCCACAGTACGAATAGTGACGAAGTTACTAAGTTCGTTGGAAGGCAAATGTTTTACATCGTATTTCCATCATTTACCGTTGACGTCGATAGGAAAAGTTAATAATATTATATAGGTTCTCGCTACAGTAAATTAACATCACGGCAATACATATAGAAAAACAGTCCAAACGAAAATTCTCATCAAAAAGAAACTCAAAAGTCTTATCCGACAATAGTCTGTAAAACCACCGCAATTAAGCGGCAACTAGTGCCGCTACTCCTAACATTCAGCACTAGGAGACAGTCCAAATGAACTAAAATGTTTCATCAAAATAGAACTTAAAAATTGTTCTTCAAAACCACCGCAATTAAGCGGCCACTAGTACCGCTACTGTTATTCCATTCAACACTAGGAAACACTCCAACTAAACTAAAACGATTTCATCAAAAAGAAACTTAAAAATTGCACACGACAATTGTCTGGAAACTCCCGCAATTAAGCGGCAACAACATCGTCCTTGTGATGTCACTCTTTACCAGGTCCTTGAAATCTTCTTTCAAGAACATGTTTCCTTCCATCGGATTCTTCCTTAGCCGATTCCTCTTTATCGTTCCTATGGTTATAGATTCGTCTTCTGCAATTCCCCTTGTGTTTCAGTCGTCTTCTTTCAAGACTTCCTTTTCCGTATTTGTCTTTATCTCCTCACTTGGTAAGCGGACAGTGCAGTTTCGATTTGCAAAGTCCAATAAAATTATTTGGCTTAAGTCCATTCCAGCCACATAAGTTCCATAGTTACTTCAGTAACTTCGGTATCAACTATGATCGGAAGCGGATACGCTCCTTACTCGATCTTCCTGGACGACAACTCTTGCTTGTTTCGACTGATCCAGCGTCCTGCCTAAGATCCGCTCCTTCACCTCCTCCGGCAGCTCTCCGTGCACACTACCGTCTTATTTGCCCATTTCTTCACGCTGACTACAACGACGTCGTCAAGTGTTACTCCAAATCCCAGGCTCATATTCTTCAAGTTCTTCACTTCGACCACACATCTCCAACTCAGATTCACTTAGAGAGCAAGGAACCAATGTACCTTGTAGCCTGTTGGTTATAGGGCGGAATACCGGTCATCTGGACGACTTACTCGGTCAAGTACTCAATCCAGAGCCAACAACCTCTGCGACCACGCACGTACGCCAAGCCACCGCCTCCGCAACTGGGGAAGGAACCTTCGGTGCGAGCAACGACGCTGCAACCGCGGACAAACCCAAACGCCCAGCGCCCTTGGAAGCTCCAACAAACCGCTCTGGCGACAGCCTAATTATGTGGTGCAAGAGTTCCACACCTCCACCCTACTGGCTACTTGTCTAATCCACCAAGTTGCCAACCTTAACCGACCCTCTGTCGTGAACCTGAGTTCTGGACATGCCAAACGACGATCTCGTTCTTCGTCTATAACGTTGACTCTCCGGTCTTCTCTTGAAGCTTTTCTCTGCCGTACTTGTGTTCTGTTTCGGAAAAATTCATTTTTCGTTCCTCAGTACATCAGCCTCCTTGCACTACATAGCTCAGATTTTCTCCACGAGCTTCCCAGTAAGTGCAACTTTTAATTCTAAATAGGCTCGTCTGGTCTTCGGAACCATAACTGTCTTTGAGCCTCTTAACATGTTTTTCCCAGGTACATTTTCTGTGCACCCATGTCCTGTAGTAATTGTCGAGGCGGCCCTTTAAAAATGCCTCTTGATTTGTCTGTTTCTATTGCTCACTTCATGCATTACAGTGAGTGCAACTTCGAACATCGCTAAAACCCGTCTTTCCATCATACTCCTCGAGTTTTATTCTTATTCTGTTGCCTGCTGGTTTTCCGCCTTTCTTCAGAGTAACAGGCGCTCCTACAACACATGACTGTGAAGAATTCTTCATTGCCCTTAGAGATCACTCATCGAATCAGTTACGTCTTCGGTTGTCAACACTGAACGATGCTGACCGTTTTTCACTTCTCTTCTATATATTCCCTTTCAGTATTCTGATAGGCCTCGTGTCACTCACATTCACGATGAACTTTCCGGCCTAATCTTCTGTAACACAAGGCCGCTTCTATGCAAAGTGCCTTCTACCTCTGTGTCCGAAGCGTCTTCTGACGAAGGTAGTCTCACCTTGACTTTGCCTCTTTAAAACAGAAATCGACTTCATGGTTTTCTAGACTTTTTCATGTTATATTCCTTCTCCATTCTCTGGATAACCTCGAGTCTGCCACTTTCCCGCACATCCAACTTGCATCTTTGCTTGCAAATCCTCCCGGTGACCTGAGTCCACGAACTCTTAAAAGTCTGAACCCGGGATAACTCTGTCTGTTGGGCAAACGGTACTGACAGATCTTCTAGTCTTTTACTCAACGTCGCAATGCTCTGTCGTAAGTAAAACATTTCCGCCTTCCAACCTATTACATGGTGCTCACATAAAGAACTCGGTAGCCGGACTTCCTCATGCGCTCTCGGCACACCATCCGTCATCTTCAAATGTATAGCTTATGTACCATGTTTATCACCAGGAGCTCCGAACTGCTCAACATTTCATGTAGGGTCTTCTGCCCTTCACCCGTGTATACTTTTCCGTACTCCAACGTCTTCGAACACTCCATGAATTCTTTCTACAACTGTCCCTCTCATAGGACAAGGCCTTGTGCCTCCTCAAAGACTCTTGGTATGCTTTCTATATCTTCTTGTACCCCTACCTCAGAAGTCATTAGCACGATCCTCGAAAATTCTTCCAAACCAGCGACATAAAAAAAACGAATCTATTTCGTGGCCACTCTTGGCCCCAGCTTCCGTTTCAATTGTATCAATCGCACCGAGTGCAGACAATTCACTAGATAAATCCCACTTATACTGTCGTGCCTTTAGACGTGCACCTTTGCCCAATCTCCTGCTCTAAAGGTGGGAATATTGTCCGACTCGTCATCTGCATCCTCTCAATCTACCTCTGATCTACGAAAAGAAAACTTTGGTACCCCACTTCTGGTACCAGTTTGTGGCGACCGCCGCCCCGCACGCTACCTCTCTCTCTCTGCTCTGCTCACGGGACGGCGTCGGCTCCAGCCCACTATCCGTCTGGAGCCTCCCGAGTCACTGCCTTGTCTACTTCAATGTAAAATGGCTGTTCTTGATCTTTACCCAGGGTGACCGTTCCTGTCAGGGGAGGTTTAGGATGAGCCGCTTCTCCAAGATAGGTTACACTGTATAGCTCCGTCTCGGGGCTTGACTCTGCTTCTTCCACGGTCGCCGGATGGGCAACGTCCTGAGGATGGCCGTCTCTCAGAACAGGGTTCGTTCTTTTACTAGCACGAGTCTTTCTCTTCTTGGTTACCTTCTTAGCTACGGTCTTCCTCTTCCTCTCTGCCTGATCTGAACTTCGACTCTCCATTCTACATCTCGTGACTCTTAAACCATCGCCAATAATAAGGGACACCAAACGTTCTCTAAGTTCCAAAGACCAGGAATACTTAGACAAAAGTCGCTACGCCATTTCGCCCTAGACAATACCCGTAACAACTCTCTACATCGCGTCGTCCTAGACAATACTTGAAACACTTCGCTATGTCAACTCGGCCTAGACACTACCGATAGCAGCTCTCTACGTCTTCTAGCCCTAGACCATACTGGGGACAAATCTCTGCGTCGTGTCGTCCTATACACTTGTCCATGTCCTACCGTCATGTGTTTCGGTCCCTTTCCGTGTTTGGCATGCGGCCTCACACGTATATTGTCATGCACCACAATTGACGGAGTAAGTTCCCTTACCCGTCTCTGCGTCGGCAAAGAACGACCAACACTGATAAATTCTACTTCAAACGAAAAAGAAACACTCGTATCTGTGTTGGCAAAGAACGACCAACACAGTGATAAATTCTGCTTCGAAAGAAAAAGACAGACACCGGTAGGATCTCACGGACTGTGAAGGCAAAGATCAACCAACACAGTAAGAAATTCTGCTTCGTAAGATATAAGGTATCAACGGACTCTGAGAGTGAAGGCAAAGACAGACCGACACAGTATAATTCTACTTCAAAAAAGAAACATACACTGGCCTCTGTGTTGGCAAAGAACGACCAACACAGTGATAAATTCTGCTTCGAAAGAAAGAAACACTGGTAAGGTATCTACGGACTCTGATAGTGAAGGTCCTCTCTCTATAACCTTCGCTATCTACACACAGAACTTCGTTCCAACCTACGCACGAGGGGGCCCAGCCTCGCACTTCAGTCAGTTCTCAGAGCTGTGTGTTGTGACAAGCATATATCTATCTATCCGGGTACCCGACTACCCGAACGTACACGTATCGGTCACTTTCTTGGTCTGCGTTGATCTCAATTTGATCTGGATATCCGACTATTCAGATTCTCTCGCATCGGTAACTATCTTGGTCTGCGTTGATCTCCCCACCTGGGGTTTTGTACTCGTCAACAAGGGTGTTGACTCGCTGTGTCTCGCGAGTACACCCTTCCCCGGCTTAAGTCTTACACAACCTTTCTTCCCGCTATCCGAAACAATCTGATCCGGGACCTGCCAACGAGAGTGGGCCCTTACTCCGCCTCAGGTATCCTTGAATCAAACTTTCCGAATCAGATAGCGAGCGTTACGGTTGTGCCCGGGAGCGCACGGACTCACAGGATTCGTTTCCGAATCCTCGGACTCGATTCCGTTGCCGGAACCAGGGGTAAGTGTCACTAACGTTACCCCTTTGTTTCTCACAGACCTGTGTATTTACTTCCCTGTTAGGGAATTGTACTGTCTCTCACACCTGAACGAACCACGGTCAGATCTGTCGGGTAGTTCCCCGAACAGAGAGATATGCGGCTAGTTCCGAAAGTAGATATTTACCGCGGGGAAACCGCGGTAATAAATACAACCGACGTAAAGTACGCAAAGAAAGATTATCCGCAAGAATATGTCGGAAGTTACTATGAACGACGCTAGATACGCAAAGAAAAATAATCCGCGGGGAAACCGCGGGAGCAAGTACGAAAAGAAAGATATTCCACGGGGAAACCGCGGAAGTAACTGTGAACGACGCTAAGTACGCAACGAAAGATAATCCGCGGGGATACCGCGGGAGAAATATTTCGGTAAGTCCCGTAAGTAGAAAAGGTGCGGTAGACCCGCAAGTTGAAAAGAATATGCGGGTATATCCGCAATTGTTTTACGAACGGTATCAACGGGGTCACCATCTTCCCCGTACTTTACCACACTGGTGTGCAGTATTTATCGAACGGTAACTCCGGGAAACTTTCCCCGTATTTATCTGTCACCAACGGGGTCACCCTCCCCGTATTTGATCGAACCGGGCCAGCGGGGAATTTTCCCCGTATTTACTCACTCGCCGTTAACTGATTTTCCCGTCTCTCCCCGATCTCCGCACTTTACGCGAAATCGGGCTTTGATTTTTCGTTAACTGGTTTTCCGCGTCTCTCTCCGCTCTCCGAGCTTTACGCGGAAACCGGACTCTGATTTTTCACTCGCCGTTAACTGGTTTTCCCGTAACTCACGTACTCCGAACTTTACGCGGAAACCGGACTTTGATTTCTCACTCGCCGTTAACTGATTTTCCCGTAGCTCACGTACTCCGAACTTTACGCGGAAACCGGACTCTGATTTTTCACTCGCTCATTTCTCGGTCTTCCCCGTACTCTCCGAACTTACGTACCACCGGGGTCTCGCCTTCCCCGTATTTAGTTACAGACCTGTCGTTTCTCCGCGTACTTTCCGAACGGTATCAGTGGGAAACTTTCCCGTAGTTATCCAGACCTGTGAGCATTTATTTCTCACAATCGGTCTTTCCCCGATTAGCCTGCCACGGACCGGCTCGCGATCAACAACGTGATGGGCCCTACCCCGTCAGATCAGCGGAAGCCGGCAATGGGCAGACCGTGTGAGCGGCTGTCACCCGGGAGCGCACTGATTAGTCTTGTCTCGGACGCAGGGGCGCCCGTCACTCACCCGAACCAACGACGCTAAAGAACCGCGTCGCTATTTGCAGAGGGTCCGAACCACCACTAACTCTGCATGTGTAGAGCAGTACGACGACCACTCTACATTATAAGCAAAACACCGTGAGGCAGCCTATATTCATCTATCGACCATGTATGCTGTAGCTCTCAGCGCTTATAAATGCGTCCTTACCAAAGTTCTTAACAAAAGGTAGGTGTCTAAGAGATAGACTTCCAAGGATTAGTTTAGGCTATGCCTATCTTTAGTCATCAACTATAGGACGTGGGAAGATGTACTTTAATTTAATTGATAAATTAAAACGATAAAATAGCCAAAATTAAGCGATCGTATAATTTAATTATATTTATTAAAACTCGAATCGAGCGCTGATTAAACGCCATCTAGCGATTCAGAGGCGCGACGCCGTATAACAAAAAATCAATATTAATAAGCTATTTATAGATCATGCAGCCTTCACTCTGTCTTGTGGCATGTCCGCCACAGTAGCACTTTGGCGCGTATACAGAGGCAACGGACCAGGGATAATAGGCCTAATCTTCGTTTAATGTTTCAAACTGACAAGTACGCAGGAAACTGTTCTTTTTGACCGTGCTGGAGTCGGAAGCACCTCTGAGTAGTTTCCTTGAAGAGGTGCTGTATAAATACTTGAGTGAATGAATGATTACTTTTATTATCTTAACACTGTTCTTTATCGCCGGAGTTGGGCTGGGAGCGCCTCTGAGTACTTATCTTGTAGGGACGCTATGGAGTCTATATAGTCTAGGCTTGGAATTTCAAAAGGGCTTAGAAATCACTGTTAGAAGCAAATCATGTAACAATTTACTATCAGGTGTTTCTACACTAATTCGACCCTGCTGAAAACGAATATGACGGATAGCAATATGGATTTTTAGCGGTTGCATGGGAAAATCAAGATGGCGGCCAAAATGGCGGCCAATAGCTTCAAATTGCTATAAGTTAAGTATTGTATACGATGGAAACATGATTTTAGTGTCAAAATTAACATTATCGGGGTCAAGGAATGCGACGGAACTAAAGACACATATGTAGCACTGCCATAAAATGCAAAATGGCGGTCCTTTGAATGAATGAAGGAAAGAATGCGAATATGAGTCTCGGTTAGTTAGACGTAAAGGGAAATACAGGAAGATCCCGAGAAGTTTGAAAGCCAAAGAGAAATCGTGCGTTAACACGCAATATATTGTGTGGTTGCGTTTCAACGTGTTAACACCGGCCGGGCCGATTAGCCTCTGAATCGAGATCTTGAAGGGCGCTATAAAAATTCCAATTGATTGATTGATTGAGTTAATGTGGATCCTAAACTAAGGTCGACGTCAACAAACCAGGAAGCATATATATATATATATATATATATATATATATATATATATATATATATATATATATGTACTATATATATGTGTGTGTGTATATATATGTGCAATGTATATTATATAATTATGTATAAATACATACATCGTCAATCATCTTTTTACGACACAGCGTCGTTAAACGGCCACTAAATACCAAGTGGCTTTCCGGTGATGCCAGTCTGAAGCCTGGACGAAGGAGGAGGGCGACACTAATAATCGTCGCCATGGCAACGCGTCGTTAAGCAGAAACTACCTATATACCGAATAGCCTAATAAACTACGCCAGTTCCGTTTAGTGGCGGCGCCAGACCGAAGCCTGACTAAAGGAGGAGGGCGACGCTGATCATCTTGGTTTAGAGGAAACACAATGAAAAGACAAAAAGGTCATCGGAGTCCATTGTTAGAATTATATCATCGTTTTAACACAAGCTATTCAAATATATAGCAACTATTCACTCGCACAACGATATTGACACCTTACTGTACACCTGACTGTTTTTTGTCGTGTTTTTATCCTATAATGATTTCATTTATTTAACACATTTCTACTGTAACTGGTTATTATGAAATTGAAGACTAATCATGAGCTGGGTCCGAGAACTGTTACAGCTCAATGATTTTATTATTTTTTAAACAAAGAAAAGCACTTTTCAAATGAAAAACACATCGTTTAATTTCTGAAACGAAAAAACTGAGCAGACATTTAACGTAAAAAAATTTCTTTCCCCCCTGAAAAGCCAATGAAGATCTCTGCTTCATTCCCCCCATAGGATGGACGCCCCTGCCCTACTTCGTCGTTCGAGTAGCGCTTCAGGAATTTGAGGTTACGATTACGAGCCATCTGGCGAGTCGCTTGTAACTAAACTAACACTTTGAAGCGTTTGTTGCTAATTATTGGAACCGTGGGTCCACCTAGCGACCCAACTGCATCATACTGTCATAACAATTATATTCGTCTGGTGAGATTAGGTTGACAACCGTAAAATATCGTTAAACCTTAATTACTGTGATTAGGGATATGTCATTTCTGATAAACTAAGATACCTTTAGAATAGCGATAACTTTTGTTATAAGAGCGCCTGCGCTTCAATGTTTAAGCGGTGTAACCACATAATATTATTATGACATATAGATACTTCAGCCCCGATACTATAAGTTTGCCGACTGCTTGCTTAGCAACGTCAAGTGCGGCATTGAAGGCATTAAAATAATTTACCAAAACCAACCTAAACTACGGGATTACCAGGTCCTCTAATCGGCCAGATGTATAGCCTAAACAAGGGCAAGAATTTGAAGCGAGTCGATCAACGAATCTGTCGCCGCCTCACACCACGTTTATTTCAAACTACAATAGTTCGTACCTCTCTGGATCCTTCGGAAATCCGAAAAAGCTCAGTTTCTTCTTTCCTTTCACATTATAGTAAGTATTGCTACAGTAAACGACAGCGCAACCCTTGTGATTAGACGCCATCGTCGTCTTTCTAACCCCAGCGTCGGTAGGTGACAGGACGTGTTACCATTGATTACAGAAATATGCACGTTAAGAGGGTTGAGCTTCGCATAATTTTGTCTACACGGTGGTTCAATGAAAATTTAGCCAAACTTTGTATTTCATATAAGTACTTCTAACATATAGACAGTTATTAATATTTTTGTGAAGAAACTCTCAGTTCGATTGTTTAATTAAAGAAGAATTTAGAAGATGTTCAAAATGTCCTCCTTCTGCTTGCACGCAAGCCTGGAGGCGCTGGCGCCATTGGGCAACAGCATCGTCGACAAGGGCAACGTTTTCTTCAGTGCACGATGACCTTCGTCTGCCACTACCAATGACGCGGTCGACTGACCCTGTTACGCTAATTTTTCGAGGCAATTTATCTAATCCGCATCTGGTCCAATGTTTTTCTGGAAACTCTCGTAGAAATTGACGGCTGCTGTAAGCCTGTAATTCTTGGATTTCCTCAAACCTTTTATCATGTGTAAATTTTCTTTACTAAAAGGCATTTTTTCGGAAAATGCTAGTTTCTTGTTTATGTTTTCTATCGTATTAGGCTATCGTCTGCTTTTGTGTATGAAATATAAACCGGAAGTCATTAAAATGAAAAAGTAAGCATGTGCATATTTTTATTTTGAAAATGTTATTAATAAAATATAGTTCAAGCAAAGATGTTAGAGCCGTAGGCTAAGATATGACACTCCATGCATCTGAATGTACACCTCACCTACCTTGGGATGTGTGGCGCCACCAACCGAATGGCTGACCACTCACGTTATCAACACTGACAACATGTCTTCGAGCGAGGAGGGAATGTTGTGCTGCAATTAATTGTAGCATAAGGACGTACAATTCTCAAAATATTTCACTATTTAGATTTCCGAAAGATGCCGCAAGGTATGTATAAAGTAACCTTTAAATTGTTTTAATAAATGTTTGACGACTGCTGTCGGTGATATAGGCTACTTGACACACTTCTCAGGACTCGGTCCGCACACTTCTCGGTCCGCTCGAATAAAATTATTATTGGTAAACCATTTTTCGGAAGCTATAAAAATACTAACAAAACTCCAGGGTGAAACTTTGCGTTGCTAGAGTGATGTTTGTACAGTGATCAAATGCTTAATTCTGATGCAAGCTTAAAATGTAACTTTATGTTCCAATTTTGGACACCGCATCGTTGTTTGGCAGTGGATTGTTATGCCTAATTATTATCAGGACCGGATTTGGGCATGGTCAACATGGGCGCCAGCTCAGAGGCCACCACCACTTAGGGGCCCCACAGTTGCAATTATATTTTTTGTGTCCCTTCACTGCATGTGTCATCTGACTAGCAAAGAGATTCTAAGATTGACTAGTAACTTCTCAGTGGTAGGCTTCTGATTCTGATTGACCAATTTTGACCATTGTACTAAATAATCATAATTTTGAGGTGTGGGTTGTCTGTGTTGGAGACTGTAAAGGCACCATATTGGGCACCCACGTGCCACACCACGCTAAATTCAGTCAGAGCTGCTAATGTGGCACGGTGGCTGACTGGTTAGAACGGTTAACCTGTAACGTGGAGAATACGGGTTCGATCCTCATCCAGGCGGTTACTGTGTATAGGCCTACATAAGGACCGTGAGCAAGTCCTTCGCGCACAATTGCTCTGCTTCATCGTCTGCTAACCTGGCTATACATAAATAAATTTGCTTATAACATGCACTGCAAAATTCTATGATACGAATTGCTTAGTTATATGCTGTTATTGTTTTATTATGTGAGAACAGGTGTAAGAAGTGGAGAGTTAACAAACGGCGTTCAGATCTGGACTGTACAAGCGTTGAAGTGGACACACAACTTTTATCTTCATGTGACCTGGATTTCAACAGATTTGACAATGACGATATATCCAGAAGCACGTTGGAAAAAAATTCTCTATGCAGTCCTGGTTTAATCGAGATGTTAACAAGAACTTATATTTCTTCTCTGCACATAAATTTGGGGATCATAAATATTATAATTATGTTAATATGTAAATATGTTTTTGAGTTATATAAACTGTGATTGAACCTTTGGTCATGGAAATGGACTTCTGAGTCGTAATTGTTGACAACGTTTCTTTACTAATGATTAAGGTAATAAATATTATGTGAAACTGTGTAATACTGGTCAGCTGCATGCATGTAGTTCAATGTTAATATGTAAATATGTATATTTGAATTATGTAATACAATACAATAGAAATTTATAACGCGCCTTAACAAGACAAGTCTGCACGAGAGCGCGTTGCGCTGTGTTCTTAGCCATAGTGTATATGAACTGAATGATCTTTATTTGCAATGAAAATATATTATTTTTATTTTCCTCTAGTAATTCTAGCCAATCAGTTACACTACGGGTTCATTTGAAGCATTCATACTGCACCCCTCAAAGCTATCTAATCAGAGGTGCATCTAGTCCAGCCTCAGCAAAAGAACAATTTTCAAGTGCTTGTGAAGGGTCCTGCAAAGTCCGTGATTGAACAAATTATATATTAATGTATTTTAGTTTAGTTCGTGCCTTCTCTGTGGCTGGTCCCTTGACCTGGAATGGGCCCCTCTGACACTCCGCTTCCTTTCTATAATCCATTCTCAGGCATTCCGCTCTCAACTTTAATTGGTCCTATTCGGCCGTGCTGGGGTTGGGAGCGCCTCTGAGTAGTTCCCTTGAAGAGGCGCTATACAAATTCAAGTAATGAATGAATGGATTGCAAAGATGCGCAGATCTATTGGTAGGCTATGCCTTTCGAGATGGATGGTGCAACCACTATAGGCACGACGTAGCGTTTGCATTGTCGAAGTGCCCGTAAATGCAGCACGCATTATAAGCATAAAACTTATAATAAAACACATTACTATATAATTTGTATTCATTATTACTATAATATTTAATATACTGTTTAAATGTGTTAGTTTAAGGCTGCTACTGTAACAGTTATCCAGTATTTGATGTGCCGCGTCTATCGTTGCTAAGAAGTTGGTCAGCCAGTCACTAGAGGCGCCACGGGTTTGTGTACTTTGACCACCACCCAAGCCGAATACACAGGGAAGATAGGAAGTGTCATATCTTAGCCTACGGCTCTAACATCTTTGGTTCAAGTTTTAATATTTGTTTATACAGTTTGGCTTACTTTTTATTGAACCACCGTGTATAATGTACTATAATTTGGTGTAACCTTGTTTTCTCATTAGGTTAACGTCGACGTCACCATTGACGTCATTGTAAAATCATCGTTTTATTGACGGTCATTTTTGTTTATTTCCGAGAAAATCGTTAGATTGTAAAAATAAGAATTATAAAAATAGGTGAAATAGGAAACAGGTAGTCAGTCTGTCGTAAGTTTTACACCGAACAGTGGTCCTCTCAGTTGAAAACTTCGAGAACCTCTGGTCTGGCCCTCAATACGATTACCATGATAGCGCTCTAATTAGGCACCAAACGGTTTTCCGCCGTTAAATTACCTTACTATAGGCCTATTGCGCATAATACAATGAATGAGACCCATATGGGCCTCTGATGATCCCATATGTATGGTATAATGTTGGTTCTGCACGGGCCCTATACGTAAGCATACTGACACAGTAATGCTCATTTGGGTGCGACTATTGCTCCCTTAATGTAATCACGCAAACCTACCATATAATTTTGTTAGCGTATTATTCATTTACTGATGTTACATTTTCTGTGCAGTGAATGTATGTATGTTGGGAACAACAATTTAGCTAGACTCTGCATACACCTTTCACAAGCATCTTGGATAATGGGAGCACTATGGCGCGTAGAGGAAACGGACCAGGGATAATAATCTTCGTTTAATGTTTCAAACTGACAAGTACGAAGGAAACTGTTCTTTTTGACCGTGCTGGAGTCGGAAGCACCTCTGTGTAGTTTCCTTGAAGAGGTGCTATATAAAATACTTGAATGAATGAATGAATTATTGTTATTATTATTATCTTAACACTGCTCTTTAGGCCCTATATAGCCGGAGTTGGGCTGCATGGGAGCACCTCTGCGTAGGTATCTTGTAGGGAGGCTATGGGGTCTATAAGTCCTCTGAATGAATGAAGGAAAGAATACGAATATGAGTCTCGGTTAGTTAGACGTCAAGGGAAATACAGGAAAATCTCGAGACGTTTGAAAGCCAAAGAGAAATCGTGCGTTAACACGCAATATATTGTGTGGTTGCGTTTCGACGTGTTAACACCGGCCTGGCCGATTAGCCTCTGAATCGAGATCTTGAAGGGGCGCTATATAAATTCCGATTGGTTGATTGATTGAGTTAATGTGAATCCTAAACTAAGGTCAACGTCAACAAACCAGGAAGCCTATGTATATATATATATGTATATATATATGTATATATATATATATGTGTGCATATATATATTTGTATATATACGACGTCGTCAATCAAATTTTTTTTTACGACACAGAGTCGTTAAACCGCAACTAAATACCAAGTGGCTTTCCGGTTATGCCAGTCTGAAGCCTGGACGAAGGAGGAGGGCGACACTAATAATCGTCGCTATGGCAACCCGTCGTTAAGCAGAAACTACCTATATACCGAATAGCCTAATAAACTACGCCAGTTTCGTTTAGTGGCGGCGCCAGACCGAAGCCTGACTAAAGGAGGAGGGCGACGCTAATCATCTTAGTCTTTAAAGAGGAAAACACAATGGAAAGACAAAAGGGTCATCGCAGTCCTTTGTTAGAATTATATCATCGTTTTAACACAAACTATTGAAATATATAGCAACTATTCACTCGCACAACGGTATTGGCACCTTACTGTACAGTACACCTGACTGTTTTGTTTGTTTGTTTGTCCTATAATGATTTCATATATTTAACACATTTTCTATAAAAAGAGGCCGCCCAAAGAAGACCTGGAGGGGCACATTTAAGGAAGATCTAAAGGACATGGTAATCGATTGGAATAAAGCAGAGAAAACCGCAAGCAACCGCACGGAATGGATAAATCTTGTCGCCTAATGTTCTGGAAGGAACGGAAGGAATTGAGAGAGAGAGAGAGAGAGAGAGAGAGAGAGAGAGAGAGAGAGAGAGAGAGAGAGAGAGAGAGAGAGAGAGAGAGAGAGAGAGAGAGAGAGAGAGAGAGAGAGAGAGAGAGAGAGAGAGAGAGAGAGAGATAGAGAGAGAGAGAGAGAGAGAGAGAGAGAGAGAGAGAGAGAGAGAGAGAGAGAGAGAGAGAGAGAGAGAGAGAGAGAGAGAGAGAGAGAGAGAGAGAGAGAGAGAGAGAGAGAGAGAGAGAGAGAGAGATTGTTAACTGTTGCGGTCTGTCAACCTGTGAGAAAATAAAACGAATAGCTGTTGTCTGTGGTCCTTTCATTAGAGTGTTGACGTCTGGAATTCAGGATCAATATCTGATTAGCAAACGAATTCACTGACTGGAGCTCAGCCGAAACAAAATTCGTGAAAATGAACACACGAATTATTATTTTAGGAAATAGTTCTCCGTCTAAGAGAGCAAGGTAGAGGGAGCCAACGCATTCACATCCACTCAGTCTAGAATGAGATTTGTGCAAGTATTTTATGCATGTACATGCATGTACATTGTATATGCATGCGTAATATGCATATGTATGTATATGTATGTGCGTATGTATGTATGTATGTATGTATGTATGAATATATGTACATGTATGTGTGTTGTATGTATGTATGTATAAAGACACCTGACATGGCGCATATTTAGTTACTTCACAAGTGGATAGGTGAGGTTCTATTCCGAATCTTGACACAAAGGTTTCGCAGACGCGTATAGTCACTTGGAACTTTTATTCAACTGTAGGCTACATTATGCACCGCAGTACAATGTAACTAAACTTGATAGTGCATCCTTCGCAGATGTATACTTGAACCCGGGTCAAAAGGGAGTTAAATTTGAAGAGGTCTGCAGTCAACAGAAGCAAATCCACATGGGTCCAGAGCCGAAAGTTGACAAACCATCCCTCCTGCACATACGAGTTTTAGGTGAATTAGTACGGAACGCTGGTCTGATCGGTAACGCTCCGTTTTCAATCCAACGGTTTCAATTTCGAGTCATCTCATTCACTATATTCCAATTCAATCAGTTAATTTATATAGTGCCTTTTCGAAGTGTCTACACAAAGGTATCCAAACCCAGACTCAACTAGGGAGAGAACATAGTTTTTGAGAGGTGTTTTGCGTGGTCAGTATAATCTACTTCGAGACACTTTAAGTACTGTAGGTACTAGATAGACATATGTGTGTCCTTTCCTCTACGAAGTATCTACACAAAGGTATCCAATCCCAGCCTCAACGAGAGAGAACAGTTTTGAGTGGTTTTTCGTCGTCAGTCTGGACACTTATTAGTGTCCTGGGTAGATACGTGTGTCCTTGGTCAGTATTTCTCCAGGCGCTGATCTTCCTCATCTGACTCTTCCACATAAACGCGGTCGTATTTCTCCGTGGGACTCTTAAAGACAGGCGCCAGAATCTGAAGGAGATTCTCGACGAAGTAACAGTCTCCCGCGCTCAGCCGCGACACCTTCCCCAACTGTTCCCGAAACTCGGTCTTCTCCAGCTGCTCCACCTTTCCACGCCCGACGACCAGGAACCGCCCGGTCTGGTTCTGGGAGATCTTTTCCAGAAGCGTCGTCCGGAAGGGCTCCATCGTCCAGGGGCAGCTGCTGAAGAACTCCGCGGACGCTACGATCAGCGTGATCCTGCTTTCGTCGACGTAACGCGAAACGTTCTCCGGCGGTTCCGGGTCGCAGTGGAACCGGATGCTGCAGCGCGGGAACTGGTTCCAGACGACGTCCAACAGGTGGTTCTTGAGCCAGTCCTCGTCCGCGGCGCAGTAGACGAGAAAGATGTCGTTCGAGTCCGGTGTCTCCACTTTGCTCCACGGTCCGTTCCGCTCCGATGACGACGAGGACACAGCCGTTCTGGTCTGGTGACGATAGGCCATGACGATGATCAGGACCCCGGCGATTGGGAGAATCCCAACCAGAACGATCAGGATCCGAGAGTTGGACCTGTAAACGCTATCAACGCTTCCAAATGGTTGGAATTTGTGGGCGCAGACGGCCGCCCGACTCATGATGCCACTCGAGAGCTCCGTACCGTCCGAACAGCCAATCAGAGCGAAGTCGTAGATCACGTGACGCATGCGGATGACGACTTCCGGTATCCAGATGTCGTGGCAGGTGCACGAGAAGGGATTGCCGCGCAACGACATGTTGCTGAGTCTCGCCATCTGTCCGATTTCCGGTGGAATCGTCTCCAGGTCGTTATCGTTGAGGAGTAGTATCTCGAGGGAGGAGAGCTGGAGGATCGCGTCGCGGCTGATCATTCGCAGTCGATTGTGCGACAGGTCGACGGCTCGCAGGAACTGGAGACGCATCTCGTCGCTGGAGGTCAGCTCCGTCAGGTCGTTGTAGGACAGATCCACGTCCGTCATGTTCTCCACCGGAAACGACGGGAAGTCGGACAGTCCGCGTCCGGAACAGTTCACGGCTTTGATCCCGCTGACCATGTCGACGCGACAGTCGCAGGCAGCCGGACAGGAGAACTTGTTCAGCTGTGGACACCGGTTGAGTGCCAGGAACTCCGCCACAGTGACCCCTCCTAGCGATTGGGGACCGGAACAGTTAAGACGTTTCCACGGATCGATGTTGTTGCGCAGAGAGAGGTTCCCGAACGGGTAGAATCGATCGACGAAGGACAGGAGGTTGAGTTCCTCTGCCGTTCCGCAGTCGCACTGGATTTCGTTCCCTTCCAGGGCGACGGTGACCTTCTGCCACTGATGGAAGCGCTTCATCTCCACCATCGTTATCTCCTTCCGGACCTGCTTGGCGGCGTCTCCGAGGAAGTGCGTCACGCGATTGTCTCTGAGATCGACGGTCACGGAGCATGCGCTGTTCTCCTGGTGCTGGAACAGTGACATCATCTTCCACAGTCCGTCCGTCTGGAGTCGATTGGCGCGAAGGGAGATTGTGATCTCTCGCTCGTCGTCCTTGCACAGGCGGTAGAAGGCGTACTTGTACATGTAACCGATCTCATTGTTGCTCAGATCGATACGAACAACGCTTGGCAGGTAGAGGAACGCCATGCTGATCACCTTGCGTAGCTTATTGAACGAGAGATCGATGGTACGCAGACTGGGGTTCGTGAAGATCCCGACGTCCAGCCAGAAGATGTCGTTGTGCTGGAGGTCGATGTGGTTCAGACAGCGTAGTTGCTCGACGACGTACCTCGGCAGGTGGGCTATGCGGTTGTGACCGAGGCGCAGCTCGCGTACCCCGCACAGAGCCCTGCGGAAGGTACTCTCCCGGATTCCTGTCAGTGAGTTGTGACTGAGGTCGAGGAGTTCGAGAGCGGGCCAGCGGTTGAGGGAGCAGCTCTCCAGTGTTGTGTCAGTGTGGTTGTCCCCGGTGGAACTCGTCAAGGTCAGGTTCAAGGTCCCGTTACACCACTTTCGACCTTGCCATGTGAAAAACGCATCGACCTCGAGGTCAGCGATCGCGTTGTGCGAAAGGTCAATGGAGGTCAGGCGGTAGAGGTTGACGAACGTGTAGTTCTTCAGTACGGTCAAAAGGTTATGCGAAAGGTTAAGTTCGGCCATGTCAGTGCAGGCGAAGGTCAACGGGTCAAGGTCGGACATTTGATTGTGACTCAGATCGAGGTGTGACAGCCTTCGTGGTAGACGCGACAGCTGATCTCGTTCGAGGGTCTTCATTCGATTTCCAGAAACGTTGAGGACAAGCAGAAACTCGAAGTTTGTGAAATTGGCCGACAGCAGCTCGGGTAGTTGCGTGAGAACGTTACTACTAACGTCTAGGATTCGAATCTTGGAGAAGTAGCGCCGCTCCTGATCAGAATCGTTCACTGACAACCGTTCCAACAAATTTCCGGAGAGGTTAAGGACGCGTAAGGACTGCAGCGGTCCGAAGACACCCAGGTCCAGTTGACTAATGGAGTTCATCGACAAGTCCACCTCCGTCACGGAGTCCGCCAACTCCTCTCTACCAAAGGCATCCTTATCGACGGACGCGATGCTACACCCGGACAGGTTCAACCGGTGGGACAAGCCACAGAGGCCTGGATCGGGGAAGCCCGTCCCCGCGTTGGACCGGTTGCCCGACTGATCTTCTCTGATGGACACACCCGATTGGCCGTCGTCGGTCAGTCGTCCGGGAGGGGATAGAAGCGTCAGGTTAAAGGGAGCGATGATCGAACGGTTGATAGTGTCAGCCGTGGTCGTCGTCCGACGGCGCCCTCCTCCGCCCGTCTCCGTGGGACTTGCCCTAATCCTTTTATTTGCAGATGGTCCGCCGTTATCGATGCCGCGGCCCGGACGACGAGTCCCCATCTGGGACCCATTGATAACGTCAGCGGTCGGAACGGAGCATCCGATCTGGAGCACCGTGGTCGTCGTCGTCGCATTGATGCTGGGGCTGCTGCTGCTGAGACAGAGACATCCATCTAAGGGGCCAGGGATGGACTGGCCCGCCTCTCCTCCGTTGCCAAGCGACGAGGTGGAGGGGTGGAGGCAGACGATCCAGAAGAGCCACGGAGTCCACATCATCCGGAATCTAGTTATCTAGACGACAACAGATATATATACAAGGACACGCGCTCTGTCAACATCATAAGAAAATAGGGCTCAATATAAATGAGGCGCTAAGTAAACTGCTTCAAATATACACACATATATAAATATACATACATACATACACAAACATACATACATGCATACATACAAACATATTCACATACATACATAGCCACACATACATACAGACATACATAAATACATACATACAAACACATATACATATATACACATACTTACATACATACACACATAAATTCATACAAATATACATACATATATACATACATAAATAAATACATACATACTTGCATCCATACATACATATATATACACAAACATACATACATGTGTACATATATGTCTGGTATATATGTATGTAATACGTATATACATGTGGCCCGCGCACATCGTTGCGCGCAGATTGGATGGGGAATATAATTCAGGGTGTCAGCTGTCATTCTTCCACCCATTAAAATCAATCTCCCTGGTCCGGTGGCTGGCCACGATCGATGCGCATCGATGCAGTCATGCATGCCGATGCTTACAGGATGCGGAGGATGGAGACGGGAGCGATGGAAGGCGACCAGGGAACTGGAAAGGAGGGGAGAACCGATCGGTGGTGGAAAGGGAACGTGGAAGGGATGTGACACACATAGGAAATGATGGAGATAGAGATGCAGGGAATAGAGCGGGAAACAATTGAGAGAAGAGAATGGGCTGAGGAGGATGCTAATAAAACAAATGAGATGGAAATCGCTAGGTGGAAAGGAAGGAAAGGAGGGAGAGCGACAGATAGAGAGAGAGGGGCAGAGAACGAGCTAGGTAGGAGGAAGAGGAGAAGGAGGAAGAGGAGAAGGAGGAGGAGGAGACAGACAGACAAAGAGACAAAGGAAATAAATTAGACGGATAGATAGAGGAAGAAAAAGGCGGAGATCGGCAGAGAATCCATGGATAAAGAAAGACAATGATTTGGGAGTGGGAGCGTGTGTGTGTGTGTGTGTGTGTGTGTGTGTGGGTGTGTGTGAGAGAGAGAGAGAGAGAGAGAGAGAGAGAGAGAGAGAGAGAGAGAGAGAGAGAGAGAGAGAGAGAGAGAGAGAGAGAGAGAGAGAGAGAGAGAGAGAGAGAGAGCGTGCGAGAGACAGAGAGATATGGTTGGATGGATGGATGGATGGATGGATGGATGGATGGATGGATGGATTGATGGAGGGATCGATGGATCGATGGATGGATGGATGGATGGATTGATGGAGGGATCGATGGATGGATGGATGGATGGATGGATGGATGGATGGATGGATGGATGGATGGATGGATGGATGGATTGGATGGATGGATGGATGGATGGATGGATGGATGGATGGATGGATGGAGGGATGGTTGGTTGGATGGAAGAAGACAACCAAACGAGCAAGACAACGAAACGAACAATCCAGCCAAGCCACTTACTGACTTACGCCTGGGTAGTTTCTCTGCTAATTCATAGCCAGGCATCATATTACTGTCACCAGGAGTCATAACACTACAATAATCTCGGTAAACAGCCGACACAATTGGATGGGCGTAGAAGGTTCGCAGGCGTATAATACAGAAAATAATCGAATTAATAGTCCGATTTATATTCGCGGTTACTCCTGATATTAATGAACTCTCGGTCGAGTAACTACTCGTGGTCTTTCGGGCGTTCAGAGTAATATTGTCAGATCGTAAACGAATGCGGCAAACCGGAAGCAACTCTGTCATTTCCGGTCTGCCACGCAAGCGGAAGTGACGTCAGCGTCTTCTCCGTCTACGTGATTGGAATGGAAAGAAAGATGGCGGTGGGAGAGCAGAGTCTTTTATTCGTAGACTGTTAAATGTAATTGCTGGTTGATGCAGACACTTCTTCAGCTATCACATCTAGATCGGACTTCTCTAAATGATCGCGAGTTTTAACAATTTGGGACGACCCATCATGATTTGTGCCTTGTGCACTATGCAAACGGCACTATTATAATTATAGATGTCAGAAGATTAGCTCTGATTAGATTAGATTAAAATTAGATTGGAATAGATTTAGATAAGATTAAACTTAGATTAAATTAGATTAGACAATAGAGCGGAAAGAACGTTAGCAGACAAAAACTGTGTGATACCTATTGTGATATTGAATTCGCGGGTGTATCCATGCATGTGACATACTTATGTGTCAAATATCATTAATGCTGGGTCGTTTGTACAGCATTAATGCTTCGTGTGTATCCATGTGAGATACTTATGTGTCAAGTGCCGGTACTATCATGCGCAGTCTGCATACCTGCGATGTACTCGTGTGTCAAGTATTAGTATTAGTATTATTAGTATTATCGCGCATCTGAGTAGAACCCTTGAAGAGGCGCTATATAAATTGATTGATTGATTGATTGATTGATTAGTATGCATTTGAGATATGGATATCGCGTTGCGCTACTTCAAGACCTTTAAGAATGTCTCTAAGGCACTATTATACATACATACATACATATATATATATCATATGCAATGGGCAGTTGCGCCTCTTCGCTCGCTCACACACACACACACACACACACACACACACACACACACACACACACACACGCGCACACACACACACACACACACACACACACACACACACACACACACACACACACACACACACACACACACACACACACACACACACACACACACACACACACACACACACACACACACTTCTTATTCTAAGTCCTGTCTTTTGCTCCGGCTGATTGCTGCGTCTACGGTTGCAACTGCCGTAGGCGAAAATTAACTTAGTCGAGGACAGACGTAGGCAACTGTTTGACCCATGGCTTCATCCATATGGACGATTTATATTCACTCATATGTACTATACATACATACAGGGGCTTCTATCCCTATACCGGGCGGGCGCAAGTTGAGCCCAGTGAAAAACAGGGGGGAAATGTTACTTTTCAATTTTTATCACACTTTCTACAACTTACAGAGTCTTCACTCCCAGTCCTATGAAAGACCCACTTTTCTTGTATAACTTAGTGTGAACTGGTGACATATCGTGCCATTAAGTCGTTGGATTTTGTTAACACACTGTAGTCCTATTTAATGTGTTATGGAGTCCTCTCGCTTAATCGTGCAACATTATCGTCTGCATAGTTGTGACAAAAGTAAACATTTACATTGGTTTCAACTTAAAAACATGCTTTCACCTACGTATTTCATTAACAAAAATACTATAGGCCTACCATAATGCATTAATGCGCGACTCAAGTTGAGTAGATTGATAAATTTGTTGCATTTCGGTGATTGCGAATGTCAGATTTTAATCTACTTAATTCACACCCGTTGACTCGCATGCTTAAAAATTGAACAACTTTACCGGTAATCCTCCATTTTAGGTGCTTTAATTATTTTTGCATTGGTATCCATAGCATATGGTCAATTTCAAATGGAAGCTGGATTGATTAAAATAATTGTTTGCCTAAATGCAAGCTGGATTTATGAAAGAAACCTTCGCATAAATAGAAGTTGGATTGATGATATTTCAGCAGACGAAAGCTATGAATTACACTCACATTTATTTAATCAGAAATGAGCTAAAACTCACGTTGGCAATATTGGATCTGGGAGAGCGGGGAGGCCCGGCCCAGCGGAGGGGGGAAAGGGATTGAGCCCGGTTGTTTAGGGGGATAGAAGCCACTGCATACATATTACATAAGCATATGCAGATATATATATATATAAAAATAATAATAATAATAATAATAATAATAATAATAATAATAATAATAATAATAATAATTTCAAACCCACGCCCGACATGGATGAGGAGTAGCCGTTCCAGACACATTGAAAAAAAAATTATAATAATAATATATTCTAGCTTCTATATAGGTCGCTATAGAAAACGTGTCCGTAATAATAATAATAATAATAATAATAATAAATAATAATAATAATAATAATAATAATAATAATAATAATAATAATAATAATAATAATAATAATAATAAATAGTGACAATTTATATGGCTCCGTAACACAGTCAGACATGCTGTTACAAGGGCGCCTCACAGTCATCGTAATCGTAATCGTAATCGTAATCTCCAAACTTCTAAAGCGCCACTCGAAAGCCAAGCGCAGGGCACCAGCTTATTCACGAGCGCTGCGTCTAGTCAGAGGGTTGTCCAAAAGAGTAGTCCGAGGGAGGTCCGAGTCCGGTTTCCAGAGGATCAGAGAGGCACAGCAGATGTTAAGGCGGGTGTCTTTTTGGTCGAGGATTGGAAGGTACAGGATCAGATGAGTCAGGATAAGAGTTCTTGAAAAGCAGAGACTTTAGTTTCGAGTGGAAAGCCTTGGGGGTGATGGATAGAGTAGCCTGAGGCAGATGATGGTGGATGATTGGCGATGATGGTGGAGGAACCGAAAAAGTGCGGAATTCAGGAGGTAGATCGTTCCAGAGACGCGGCGCAGTGTTGGATATTGCTCGGTTGGAGAACTTGAGATGAGTAGTGACCGGGGGTCTAGAAAGAGTGAGAACGGAGGATGATCGGGTAGAGCGGGTTGGCTGGATGGTGAAGAGTTCGCGGAGATATCTGGGCTGGGAGTGTTGTAGGGAGTTGTAGGTTAGTGATAGGACTTTGAAGTGAATTCGCTCTGTGATTTTTAACCAATGGAGTGATTTGAGGATTGGAGTGATGTGATGATGCTTGGGCGTTCTGGTGACGGCTCTGGCTAATGAGTTTTGGATGAGCTGCAGACGCTTTAGTTGGGTGGCTTCAAGGTTGAGAAAGAGGGAATTGCAATAGTCGAGCTTTGAGTGGACAATGGAGGTAGCAATGGTGGAGGCAATTTTGAAGTCGAGCATGGGTCGGATGCGGCGGAGGTCACGAATGTGCATGAAGCAGGAGCGCGAGAGGTTGGAGATGTGATTAGAGAAGGAGAGATGTAGATCAAAAGTAACACCAAGATTGCGGACAGGGGCATCAGAGGTGAAGGTAAGAGATGAAGTGTTAGTGGATAGGTGTATTGAAAGGTCAGGTATTTTCTTGATTTGGTCAGGAAGGCCGAGGATGATGAATTCTGTGGTCAACAGAAGAGGATTTTATGAGATGGCTTAATGGTGTAGTATACAGAATGAAGAGCAGTGGACCCAGGACGGAACCTTGAGGGACACCACAGCAGAGCGGGAGGGGTTGCGAACAATGACTGGATGCTTTAACAGAGAAGGATCTGGAAGACAAGTAGGACTGAAACCAACATAGAGCAGTACCAGAGACGCCAAACCAAGATGATAGTCGATGAAGAAGGAGGCTGTGATCGATGGTGTCAAATGCGGCAGAAATGTCAAGGAGACAGAGGCAGGAGACTTGCTGATGGCTGACGGCAGAGACCAGTTTATTGTACAGAGAGGCGAGTAGAGTTTCTGTGGAGTGGTGTTTAGTGAAGCCAGATACCCTGCTGCTAGTCAACTAGCAGCAGGGTAGGCTTTCTAAAAACAAACAAGTCTTGAGTCCGGATTTGAAGTGAGTCAATTGTGTTAGCCGCTCGCAGGGCAGGAGGAAGACCGTTCCAGCATCTGGGGCCGGCCGCCGAGAAAGCGCGATCGCCAAAGCGGGTTCTCATCCGTCTTACGCGAAGATCGCTTTTCTCGAGCGATTGGAGTCGTATTTAAATACGCATGTTCGTATGCATACATACACACATACGTACATAAACACATATTTAATTGCAAATTCACACGCATGTACATGTATATACACATACACATATGCATCCAAATTACGCCACTCTCAGATACTGTCAAAACACTTGTGATAACCCTGGACAGTAAGCTCACATTCCGACCACACAAGTACAGTATATCAAACCTTTGTAAATCTTGTTACTATCACATCAGGGCAATACGTCACATCAGACCGGCTCTGACTAAGAATATGTCGCAAATCATAGTCTGTCTCCTCTCGCCTTGATTAATTCGGTTTTTGTGGGTCTCTCAGACCTCGATCTCAACAGGCTGCAACGCATCCAAAACTACTTGGCTCGCGATGTGCTGCGTGTTCCACTATTGCAACATGATTTGGGCATCGACGTACGAATCTAGGCTGCGTAAACTAGTAATCTTACAGAAGAGGGCTATTCGCATAATTGCAGGTATTCGGAAATGGGAACACACTGGCCCATCCTTTAGCGAGCTTAGGCTCTTGAGAATAGACCAGATTAAAGATCTTCAAATTGGTGAATTCTTCTATCGCCTAGAACATGGTCTCCTCCCTCCTGTATTTAAGGAGTTCCTCCCACATGCCTCCGACATTCATACATGATACTTCACTAGGAATTCAAAAGCATATCGCCCTGTTAAAGCCCATTCTAACACTCGACGCTTTACCATCAAATCATACGGCACTGCAGTATGGAATGCATTGCCAATAGAAATCCGTTTATCCAGTACCCTGCAGGTCTTCAAAAAGAGATTTCGTGCGTTTCTTCTCGCATCAATTTAAACAGCTACTGTCACTGGAAGTTGGTGCATATAACCGCGCTTATTTAAGGTTCTAGTTAAGTTTGTAGTTAAGATCGTCTTATCACTTGTTTCTTAACAATTTATTGCTAGTTGCACCCAGTCACCAACTGGTTCTATTTTTATTTCTTCTATTGCCTTACCTCTTAATTGTTTTTGGGAAATTGCTACATGGGTGACCCTCCTTAGCGGGATCTCCATCCCTTTTGGGCCTCCCTTTGTTGCCAGTGTATTTTGTTTGTTCATATTCTCTGATTTACCGTAATAATTTGGTTGCAATAAAATAATTTGAATTGAATTGAATTGAATTGAATTGAACAAGTGCCTCAGTTTTACTCCATCAACTCCATTGGCTTCCTGTTGAATTCCGAATAAAGTTTAAATTGGCCTGTCTGACCTACAAAGACCTCAACACCTGCACACCTCCCTACCTTCATTCACTACAGACTCCTTACATCCCTCCTCGTTGCCTGCGATCAACAAGTAACAGTTTTTAGCTGAGCCTCGATGCAGAACAGTTGTGGGTTCGCGTGCATTCCATGCCTCTGCCCCCAAGGAATGGAATCGACTACCACTCTCTCTTCGTAGTTCAAATTCACTTCCTCCCTTCAAAAAGCGGCTACAAAAACTCACTATTGGTCCTTGGCTTTCAAGCACTTGGACATCTAACTGCATCTTCTGGCAGCTAACTATCCAAGCCTCAGATTCACATCTCGCTATGAACGTGCGCGCGTTACAAATTTAATTATAATAATAGTAATAATAATCCACATATGAATATTCATATGCATATAAATATTCAACGTATCCCTAAGGACCCTAACACAGTACATGTAGACATGCATATGCATCATAAGTACATGCATATTCATGTGTATATTTATATCCGCCATTACGTTCGGTCAATTCCCGGGCATCCAATCTGTGATTACTTCGGGCGAACGTTTCTATTCGACAAAGACACACAAAGAGATATCGAGACACAGGCAGCGATACAAAGACACATAGGGATATACGGAGATCGGTGGAGAAGATGGATCCACGGTGAGCCCCCTTCCTCACCCAATCGTAAACCCCCTCCACCCATCGCAAATACCCAATTCCACCCAATTCCACCCACCCAACCGGACATCTCCGCCAAGACGAAAGTTTATGTGGTTGTCGACAGGAAATGGCAATTATCTGAGCTGCATTCGACTCCTTCGATAGGAGGCGCTTTCCTCCTTTAAGGAGTAGGAGGAGGAAGAGGAGGAAGGGGAAGGATAGGGAGGAGTACTAGGTGGAGAAGGAGGAGGAAATTGAGGAAGGGGTGGACGAGGAGGTAGAAGACAGGGATGAGAAGAAGATGGATGAGGAAGCTAATGGGTATAATAGAGTAAGGAGGAGGAGGAGGATAATCAAGACGAGGAGGATAATGAAATTGAAGAGGAGAAGGAGGAGGAGGAAGAAGAAGAGGAGGGGAGGAAGAGGAGGAGGAAGAGGAGGAGGATGAAAAAGAGGAGGAGAAGGAGGATGAAGAACAGGATGAAGAACAGGAGGAGAACGAGGAAGAGGAGGAGGAGGAAGAGAAGGAAGAAGAGGAGGAGGAAGAGCTGCAGGAGGATTAAAAAGAGGAGAAGAAAGAGGAGGAAGAGGAGGAGGATTAAGAAGAGGAGAAAGGGGAGGAGGAGAAGGAGGATGAAGAAGAGGAGAAAGGAGAGGAGAAGGAGGAAGAGGAAGAAGAGTAGGAGGAAGAGGAGGAAGAGAAGAACTATAGGCAGAGGAATAGAATAGCAAGGAAGAGTTTGAAGATGAAAAACATGAGGAGATGAGAAGATAAAAGAGAAGTGAGAGGAAGGAAGCGGTGGAAGAGAAGGAAGAGGAGGACGTAGATTAAGAGGGGAAAGATAAGGATTAAGCGGAGTAGGGACGGAGCAAGAGTATCGCGGAATCGAGGGACGTGGAGGGGAGGGGGTCTTTCCGGTTTTGGAACGTCGAATGGGATAATGATTTTTCTGGTTCTGCGACAGAGAACGAGAGTCAGAAGAAACCAATTAGACGACGACGAGGACGAGTTTGTTGGTCGCATTTCTCGACAGCAGACTGTCCACGCAAGACAGAAGGATCTCTTCTGAAGACAGAAGGATCTCTTCTGAAGACAGAAGGATCTCTTCTGAAGATGGAAGGTTCTCTTCTGAAGACAGAAGAAGGATCTCTCCTGAAGATAGAAGGAGCTCTTCTACAGACGAAAGTATCTCCTCAGAAGGCATATTTATGTATTTATGTATGTTTTGTATGCATCTGAACATTTAACACAGGGCCTTTAAAGTGCCTCACAAAAGAGCTACGTGCATGCGCAATTATAGTGATAGTAGGTATATTAGTGAAAGTGGCGACAGGTTGTTAAAAACGCCGCAACGTCATTATCAGCATTGTTTCTTCTTGAACGAAATAATGTTGCAATGATCGCAGTGTGGAAATGCATTTGTGCTACGGACTTCCGAAA
>JACEVL010000245.1:492500-512500 GCA_020284085.1 Aporrectodea caliginosa | reverse complement strand
TAAACTTTGAAGGGTATACGCTTCAAAGAGGGGACTTCAAAGAGAAGGGACTTCGAAGAGGAGTGACTTTGAAGAGGAGGGGCTCTGAAGAGAAGGGACTTTGAAGAGGAGGAACTTTGAAGACAAGGAATTTCGAAGAGAAGGGACTTCAAAGAGGAGTGACTTTGAAGAGAAGGGACTTCGAAGAGTGGGTACTTTGAAATGTTAAAAGGGCAGACTAAACAAGAAAGGGCTTTGAAGATGAGGAACTTAGAACTTTGAAGGGGGACAGAATTTGAAGAAGAAAGATTTCGAAGAGGAGGGACTTTGAAATTGAAGGTGACAGTGTTAAAGATGATAAAACTTTAAACTTGAAAAGGAAAACTCAAGACGGAGGAACTTCAAAGAGGACCGACTTAAAAGGTGGAAGAATTTCGAAGAGAAGGTGTGCGTGATCTTACGTCAAAGTGGAGTAAAACTGACGAGTCGGCAAGTATTTTACCGGTCCTGACGTACCTAGCTAGCAAGCATGTATCGCGTTTCTGTGATTTATCGTTTCCAGCATCGTTTTAGGTGACTGTTGGTTTATGTAGTGAGAACAATTCACCGAGTCTTAGAGCACTGTGCTTTGTGTTAAGTTGATAGGTCAACAAAACTTCAGCTTTTTCAATTTCAAGTAACGCTATTGTTGACGGAAAGAATTTTTAGATTCGCGCGTTTTAAAGGTTTATCATCTGTAATAGGAGTAAAAATATAAAGTGAAACCGTGCCTCTCCATGCATGTAACATATTCGAATATATTTATATATGATAAATTATATAAGAATACGGTACAGTGTCTTTGTACGCGCCTCCAAAAACACTAAATAAATGTTTAATGCATGTTGAGTCGTTGACACATGGCTATAAATGCCATAACGAATCTGGTAGTTACACGTGACATTTATAAAGGAATTTTTCATACTGTGGCGTTTCCATATTTATTTTTCTGTTCTTCCGTTCAGTGGCTGGTTCGAGATCTCATTAAGTGACAGATGATTTATGGGTAATTGCGAAATATTAATTAAACCTTGGCCGACAGTTGTTAACTCAACTGCATTAATCTGGTTGTACGACCTCTCTCATCTTTCCTGGCATAAAACACGTCATCAATCACAACTCCGTGATTGAATTTATACAAGTCAGTAAGGGAGTAGCTTATGTAACCAATGCACTGTACTGTGACAATGTACTGTAATGTGACAATTACTATAATGTAAAAACGTAATATTAACTGTACTGTAATGTACTGAAGTTTAGCGATGTACTATTATGTAACAAATGTACTAAAACGTAACACATTTACTATAATGAAACAAATGTAGCCTACTGTAAATAATAAATGTACTGTAATGTGAGAATGCAATTTAATGTAAAAAGCACCTCCTAAAATTGTGTAATTTTTGTATTAACAATTATAATAGACCACGTGTTATAATTTTTTTGATTGTAGTTGTTGTGGAACATTGTATTTATTATTACTATTACTATTGTTGTTGTTGCTGTTGTTTTACTATATTTATTTAAAAAATTAGTATTATTCTCAGGATCAAGCCATATTAAATTGTTTAATATATAATACTATTCCAATACTACTACTAATAATAATCATTAATATAAATAATAATTAATATTTTAATTATTACTATTTCGGCTGTGCACCAAGCGTAAGAATAACGATCCCTGGAAATGCAATGCGAGCTACCAAGTAAAACACATTTCCCCACACAGAATAATACCATACATTACATGGAATTACATTACATTGTAGTACAGTGTATTACCGTATCTAACTGAAGCCGTGACGTTGAAATAAGCTATCAATTGATGGCGCTTCAACTGAAATCGAAAAGCAATTAGCGTCCGCAATCCAGATGCTTCGTCCCAAATGACGAAACCAGGATAATGTAACATCTGCACAAATATAGATATATATATATATATATATATATATCTATATATATATATACTCACAGCCGTTTATATATATATATATAAATATATATAAAATCACATCTAATACATAATATGAAATCGTATATACGTATTACATGATATTTACACATCAGGTCATATCTACAATCATATATGAAACAGAATATATAAATATATATATATATATATATGCATCACGGAACAGAAAGCGCTATATATATAATGCATCTTTAGCAGAACCGTCTGATAACAAAGCAGACGTATACACACACACACACACACACACACACACACACATATTGTATTTAAACTATTCCATAATCGAATGTCTTGAAACATAATCGAATGTCTTGAAACTCCGCCACTGTTTGCTTTCTGACAGTGCCAGTCCCAAGCCTGGATAAAGGAGGAGGGCGACGCTAATGGTCTTTGTTACCACACAGCTAGTCGTTAAACAGAAAAACCACCACCAATGTCTTGAAAGCAATAACCATTGCCTCTCAGGTGCTATACATAGGCATGCTACAATATATATATATATATATATATATAATTATATATATATATATATATATCCATATATATATTTCTTAGTTGGTTGAAGCGATGTAGCCATATCTATATATAGATAGATAAGAGATAGATATGGCTACATCGCTGTTGAAAATGGGTTAAGACAAGTGCCTAGGAAAGCCTAGATACATAACTGGAACACATGTATGCATACATAAGTGTGTGTAAATTCTGCTTCGCTGTGTACACTACACTTGACGAACGTTCAGTCTAAAATATTAACGGCGCTACATGATTCGAGAAGACGAGAAGCGCCGTCTGGTGAACGTCGTCTTCGTCTTCGTCGTTCGAGGGCACCACCGCCGTAAAGAAACAATAACGTTCTGATCTGGTCTAGTCATGGCTCGTGGCTGCTTGGATGGCTACTAGGATGGCTGCTTGGATGGCTACTAGGATGGCTGTTTGGATGGCTACTAGGATGGTTACTTGGATGGCTGCTTGGATGGCTACTTGGATGGCTGTTTGGATGGCTACTTGGATGGCTGTTTGAATGGCTACTTGGATGGCTGTTTGGATAGCTACTTGGATGGCTGTTTGGATGGCTACTTGGATGGCTGTTTGGATAGCTACTTGGATGGCTGTTTGGATGGCTGTTTGGATGGCTCTTTGGATGGCTACTTGGATGGCTCTTTGGATGGCTCTTTGGATGGCTCTTTGGATGGCTGTTTGGATGGCTTGGTTGACTGCTTTGCTGATTGGCCCCGATGGAGTCTTGGCTGGCTTCGATGCCAGCTTGGCTGGTTTGGATGGGTGCTTGGATTGCTTCCATGGCTTGTCTGATTTAGATATCTGGAAGGCTTGGCTGGCTGCTTGTAGATAAAGATGAGATGGCTGAGATGGCTGCCTAGCTTGGTGGCTGCTTGACTGGCTTGGATTGTTACGCTGGCAGCTTGTCTATGTTGAATGGCTGCTTGGCTGGCTCTGCTGGCTCGTTTGGCTGGCTGAGACACATTCGCCGCGTACGGTTTGTTTATTTGTGCAGTTGAGATCACATGTGCTTTCACGATCTCTTCACATCCGTTCGTCCGTCTCTCCGTCCGTCCGTCCGTCCGTATGTCCATGCATCTGTCTGTCTGTCTCTTCTTCGGTCTGTCTTTCTGTCCGTCTGTCCGTCCGTCCATCTGTCCGTCTGTCCGTCGTTCCAACCTCTTTTCCTGTATGCTACTTGCACTCGTGTTTTCTTCTCTATATAGTTCTCTTGATTGCTTTCTTGATACATGTCTGCCTATCTGCCTGTCTGTCTGCCTGCCTTTTTGTTTGTCTGTTTAACTGTCTGTTTGTCTATTTGTCTGTCTGTGTCTGTCTGTATGTCTGTGTATAATTGCTGGCATTCAGTTTTCTTGCCTTTCTTCTCGTTTTCTTGCATGATTGCCAATCATGATGTATTATTGCCAGATATCACGTATTCCTGTTTTTCTTCCTGAATCTGTTCGTCTGTCTGTCTGTCCGCCTGCTTGTCTGCCTACTCGTATGTCTGCCTGTCCTTGTGGATTCCTCGATTCTCCGTTCAGCCTGGCGTCTTGCAATCGGTCCTAGGGTGACCGTAATGATTGCATCCCAACCACCAAACACGTAGGAAGGTCCGATGGAAGAGCGACTATATAGCATCAACACAAGATTGGAGATATATATGTGCCAACGTATTCACATTACTCCTTGAGGAAAACCTCTCTCGGAAGGCCAATGAAGGACTATACCTCTCTCATTAACTCAGTTGGAAACTGGTCCACAACTATACACGCAGCATCGTCATCGGGGTGAACATCAGAGGAGGGAAGTCGTTAAACAGATATATATTTTTATCATGAATTTATTAAGCGCTATAGTATCCAATGGGCAAGTGCTGTTGCTAGGCGGGGGATCGTCCATAGCGGATCGTGTGAACTCGTTGAAACAGGGAATTCCTCTATCAGCATGCATCAGATTCGGTCAATAGGTTACTACTAAACTTATCGAATAGCGATGCATCGATCTTACTTTATTCCTTTCTCATGATGCGCCTGGACTGCTGCAATTCCATCATTGCCGGCTTGGCACAATCACGATCTGTCAGCGCTTGTCCGTTCTAAACAGTGCCGCGCGTCTAATGGCCAATTTACACTAATTCTCTCATATTATGCGACAGAAAGACTGTACTGGCTCCCTGCTGAGGATAGAATGAAATCCAAGATCCATGTCCAGGATCGGACCTCGTCTGTATATTCCGAAGTATACCGGAGTATAGCGATCAGCGCTCGTGAATAAGTTGGTGCCCGCGCTTAACTTTAGAGCAAGGAATCTATATTACAGGAAAATAACGTGTACATACTTTTCACTCTTAAACATAGATGTCGCCCCACTTAAAATTTTATTTCTAATGTTAAATATGATGTTTTAAATCTCCATCGGCAATTGTATATATTGCAAACATAATTAATCGTCAATTTGCCTTTACAAATATAACTATGCATTCGTTTGGTATGAAAACAAGATGTGAAATTTTCCGGAACCCCGATTATTGCCCAAAAAATAGGTCTACGACGCTACATAAGGACTTTCCAGTCCTGTGTATAATGGTCCTTGACTTTAGAGTATAGCGATTTAGAGATTTGTAGTTTACGATTACACGAGAGTTGTTTGGGCCTACTGGTACTCAGTAGGGTCGTCAATCTCTTCACATGCCGGCCCTGTGAGATCTATAGGTCCCTCGCTGCCATACACCAGCACGAGAAAACCGCGCACTGCCCTGCATTGGTTTTCCGCCCTGTGGAACACTCTTGCTGTAAACACTCGCAATGTTTCTGTTAACTCAATCCAAGTTACATTTACATTGTCGTATTTTGCTAAGACGCACCTTTAAAAATCACTTAGGCAGTCGTATCCCCAGCGCTATTGGGAGGTTATCAAAATGCGCCATATAAAAGCCCAGATACATAGCCTACATACGTATATACCATTCGTCATAATCCGCTGTGGCCTTAATCTTTAACCTTGCATCGGAGCTTTTGTGCAATATAAAATATGTATGGATACGGCCGAAAGCGCCAGACTGCCAGTGCTTGCGGGTGTGGGTCCCTATAGGGCACTGGCTTAACGGATTTAGACTGCCCTGGTCTGGTTGATTTCGCCTTCCCTCACCTAGTGGATTTTTTCCGACTTCTCTGACCTTATTGGTCTTGGATTCCCTGACCTATTGGATTTAGATTTATCTAAGCTAATGGATTTAGACTTCCCTATAGTCTATTGGATCTAGATCCCTTGGCCTATTGGATTTAGACTTCCCTAACCTTTTAGACTTAGATTTCCTTACCTATTGGATTAGACTTTCGTAACCTTTTAGATTTAGATCCCCTTACCTATTGGATTTTGACTTCCCTAACCTTTTAGATTTAGATTCCCTTACCTATTGGATTTAGACTTCCCTAACCTTTTAGATTTAGATTCCCTTACCTATTGGATTAAGACTTCCCTAACCTTTTAGACTTAGATTCCCTTACCTATTGGATTTAGACTTCCCTAACCTTTTAGATTTAGATTCCCTTACCTATTGGATTAAGACTTCCCTAACCTTTTAGATTTAGATTCCCTTACATATTGGATTTAGACTTCCCTATGCCTTTCAGATTTAGATTCCTTTACATATTGGATTTAGACTTCCCTATGCCTTTCAGATTTAGATTCCTTTACCTATTGGATTCAGACTTAATTCCCTAACCTTTTAGATTTAGATTCCCTTACCCATTGGATTTAGACTTCCCTGACCTTTTAGATTTAGATTCCCTTGCCCATTCGATTTAGACTTCCCTAACCTTTTAACCTTTTAGATTTAGATTCCCTTACCCATTGGATTTAGACTACCCTGACCTTTTGGAGATTTTCTCCACCTCTCCAAAAGAATACCGATTTTGATTACACCATCACTCGAAGAGACCGTAGACCAATGCTTTGAGCATAACAGCGGCGACATCAAAGTCACTTGATTATATTGAACTTGAGCGAATTGGATTAGAACAGAATGGGACGGATTATATCAGATTACTTCAGATTAGATTATATATAAGGAGTGAATAGGTCGGCAAATACGAGACTATATTAGATTATAAAACTATTATTATATTAAATATGATGGGCGAAAGATTTACAGGTGCGAGATCGGCATTTCCATGTGAGGGGGTTGAACCCATGTTGTCATAACCGACGGTTTTCAGCTTAACTCCGACGCAATGGATGTTTATCCGGTTCGGATTTGATGGCTAAAGACTCTGAGAAACATCGTAGATCGTCCGACTGAGGCGCACAGTTGACAATAGTTGTTTACAGAGAAAGCAATTTGCAGCAGACAAAGTATAAACCTGGGAAGCACTAAACACTGCTATAGTCTATAGTTGGGTGTATGTATGTGTGTGCTTATATGTATGTGTGCATATGCAATTTATGCACGTATGCATGTATGGACGCATAAACACGAAAACACATACATGTTATATACATACATACATATACAATAGTATACATAATGGGCCCGCCACTGGTAACTCTTTCAGCTTACTCGACATTGTTTTGCGAACTGGTGTATTATTCGATCGTAATGGCATTTAGCACCATAGAGGCTATAGCGCAGAGAGCGCCTCTGAGTAGATATCTGAAGGGGCCTATATAAATGTTCAATTTCATAAATTACATTACATACCTTATACTAATACCTCGTGGCATCACCGTACCGTAATACCTTGTGATATTACTATAATAGTACCTTATCCTAATACCTCATGATATTACCATACCTCAAACTAATACCTCGTGGAATTACCAAACCTTATACTATTACCTCGTGATGTTACCAAACCTTATACTAATACCCCGTGATATTACCATACCAAATACTAATATCTCGTGATATATACCATACCCTATACTAAATACTTCGTGATATTTCTAAACTTGTGCAATATACGAAGAACAATATCGTCGGTTAATAAGCATCACATGACCAACCAACCCCCAACCCCCCATAGATTCTACCCACGCCACACCGTTAAAGCTACCACCGTTCCCATCTCCTGCGACGTTAATAACTTCCCCGTCCATAAGACGACGGTCTCAAAGCAGCGCACCTAAAAGCGCTCTTCCAGCTTCCCGCAATTTATATATGCGCTCCATAAACAGAGCACCAAGATAGCAACACAAAGACTCGAACCTGCGCCGCTTCGGACATCTTCGGACGTCGTCCCTTCTCTCTTCGGTCTCCGAAATGACGGTCGGACGTTCTTAACGGCCGTAAACACCGTCGGAGCCTCGGCCGATGTCCCTCTTCAGCCACTGGAGTGTTTCCCGCGTTCTCCTCCTTGTTAAAGTCGTCTGCTTATGCGCCCCGTGGCGAGAACGAATGACCTTTAGCATTTCCGGATCCGGTGGTCTCTCTGTTCCCGCTTCGATTGCTGTGTATCGGATCGGCCGAGAATGTCGTCTGCGGCGACATCTATGTTCAGTCTTCGTCGTCGTCGTCGCTATAGGTGTCGCCACGATCGCATCGTTCGTGGCGCCCTCTGTTGCGTCCGGGTGTCGTCTGCTTCTGGTCGTGATGGAGACGAGCTATACTGCGAGGCGGTGGCGCGCAGCGAGTGGGCGGTGTAAGGGATAAGCGCATTGGATGGGGAACGCGTTTTAAAGTTAGCTTTGTAAGTTGGTATATACTATAATAATAATGATATTCTTTATTATTTCAAACCGGCAAACACAGTATGATTACAATTCAGTATGAACGGATGATCACAATTTATTACAGAAGTCGAATTTAGCTATATATATGGCAGCCATGCAGGGCGCCCATCAGTGCCATCACGTCCTACTACTCATTTTACCAACGCCATCTATCGAATGGTAGGCTAAGTGGACCTTTGGAGGTTAGCGGGGATCGATCCCGCTTCCTACTGCTCTTCACGCCAGTGATGCTACCATTACTCTATGAACTCCCCCTTTTATTGTTTATTCATTAACGCTTGCTGTCATATAGCGCAGCAAGTTAATAGTTGAGTGACTGTGAGTGTGTGAGACCGTGCGACGGTGGTTATGGCGAGTTGGTTGGTGACTGAAAAAAAAGCAAGTTCGGTAAGGGTTGGCCACACATTTTGAAGTTAAAACTTGACCGCAAAAACTTAGCAACTATGTAATGTAATGTAACAAGACATTTATATAGCGCCACTTAGAGTCTCACAGAAGCGCTCAACACGTGGCCATCAAACAACTGAAAAAGTGCGTCTTTAAGAGTCGAGAGAAAACCATGTAACCACATGCAGCATTAGTGGCACGCACAGATGGCGGAAGAGTATTCCAGTTGATAACTGGTTTAAATAAAAAAGGAGCGCAAGAATGGAACGAGAAGGCCATTACATAAAACTCGGGAAACTGTTTCATAGGATAAACAGCAACAAAAACAACAGCAACAACATCAGTGACAATACCAATAACAATAATAATAACTCAATTCGTCAGACCAAAAGAAATGCAGCTTTTACGATCACAAAGTTGATTCCGATTACCTTCAAAACAATTCTTACCGGACTCAGTGCAGCTGATCCGTTCCTACAACATGATGGAGGTATAGTCCGGCTCGTTCCCATGTCCGCGCATGCGTCGTAGCGGATGAAACTGGTTGGCTGCGACGGAGAGGATTAGTTTGAATGTCAAGTAGTTTGAGTGGAGGGCTTAGCCGCGTGCCAGCGGGGCTCGCTAAAGGCCGTAATTTGTGACCGACTTAGTCCCTGTTATCGAGCGGAGACGAGGAGTTAAGGCGGGAAAGGTATGCGACGGCCCGTATCAGAAAGTTCGGCATTAGGTCATCGACGCAAAGTGACCACGAGGCAGACAGACAGTGAGACAAACAGTGAGACAGACAGACATAGTATGACAGGCATTCATTGCGGCTATCAATTTTACAGGATAACTGACCGATCAGTCGAGGCAGGCAGAAAGGCAGGCAGACAGACAGACAGACAGACAGACAGGAAGGAAGGCAGACAGAAATTTAGACATACAGACGGAGACAGACACACACGTAGACACACAGACACAGATAGATAGACCGATACGTACATACATACAGATACACAAACGGACAGACACACATACGCACAAGCGCACCCATACGTACATGCAGATACACTCAGACAGATAGAAAGACAGACGGACATATCGACAGACAGACAGACATACAGGCAGACAATAAAAGCACCCATACGTACGTACATAGAGAGACAGACAGATAGACAGACCGACAAATGTACAGATAGAAGGACAGCCAGATATGGCGATGGAGAAGCCGGACAATGGGAATAAAAGATAAGGATGAACCTAATGAGGCAATAAAAAACAAATGAAATGAGAGAAGGAAGAAGAGGCGGAGGCAGAAGACATAAAAGACTTAGGAGGAACAAAAGATTTGATTGAGCAAATGGAGGTGTACATGTAGGAAAAATGACAGGGAAAATGACAGAGAAAATGACAGTGAAATTATGGTGAAAACTAGGGATAAATTACTTAGAAAATGCAATTAAGGAGAAAATGACAGGAAAATGACGGAGAAAGTGACAGAGAAATTATGGAGAGAATAAGGAATAAACGACGTAGAAAATGAAGTAGCAACACGGAGAAATGACGGAGAAAATGACAGAGAAAATGACACAGAAATGACAAAGAAAATGACAGTTAAATAGTGGAGAAAACTAGGGATAAATGACTTAGATAATTGCAATTAAGGAGAATATGACAGGGAAATGACGTAGAATATGAAAGAGAAATTATGGTAAAGATGATAGAGAAAATGAGAGAGAAATTTTGGAGAGAATTAGGGATTAATGACGTAGAAAATGAAGTAGCAAGACGGAGAAATGACGGAGAAAATGACGGAGAAATGACGGAGAAATGACGGAGAAAATGACGGAGAAATGGCGGAGAAAATGGCGGAGAAATGACGGAGAAAATGACGGAGAAAATGACGGAGAAAAGACGGAGAAAATGACGGAGAAAATGACGGAGAAAATGACGGAGAAAATAACAGAGAAATGACGGAGAAAATGACAGAGAAATGACGGAGAAAATGACGGAGAAAATGACGGAGAAATGACGGAGAAAATGACGGAGAAAATGACGGAGAAAATAACAGAGAAATGACGGAGAAAATGACAGAGAACTGACGGGGAAACTGACAATCATTTGTTGCGAAAACGAATGAAGTTGGTTTCTTGGAAGAAAAAGAATTGCAGATAATATGGTAATCAACATGAAATGAAATGTGTTTCTGCAAAGCCCTAAGGGGAGGAACTCAAATGGATTGGGTTTCCATATAATCTCTCTTCTAGGTATTCGCATCCATGTGGCCAGCAAGTGTCTATCTCTTGTCTGTGTCTCCGTTTGTCTATTGCCTGCCTCGTGTCTGTGTGCCTATGTCTCTTGTTTGTGTGCCGTCTCTCTTAGTTTGTCTATTGCCTGCGTCGTGTCTGTGTGCGTATGTCTCTTGTTTGTGTGCCGTCTCTCTTAGTTTGTATGTTGTCTGCGTGGTGTCTGTGTGCCTATGTCTCTCTTAGTCTGTATGTTGTCTGCGTGGTGTCTGTGTGCCTATGTCTCTCTTAGTTTGTACGTTGTCTGCATGGTGTCTGTGTGCGTATGGCTCTTGTTCGTGTGTCGTGTTTCTTCGCATGTGTGTTGCCTCTGTGGTGTCTTTCTGCATATGTGTCTCTAGTCCATCGGTTGTCGTTCTTCTTATGTCTGTTCGTCTTCCTGCGTATATCGATTGTCTTTTTCTTTGTATCTTTCGTCTGCCTTGTTTGTATCTGTCTGTGAAAAATACCGGCGAACAGGATTTTGCATGAGTGAAAAAACAAACCATTTCGAAGACTCGTTAACAATGGGAGATTCTGTATCAGGTTGTCAAGTTTACTTTCAGTCCACTAATCTGAAATTTCAGCTCAAACAGTCAGCATTTCCGTCGCCAGTAACTCGGTCATCGCAAAAAATTATTATTGTATTTTTATCCGTGGTACTGTAACAGACAGAAAAATGGACATGGTATACAGCTGCAAAAACAAGGTCAGAGAGACAGAGAGACAGAGACAGAGAGACAGAGAGACATGAAGAGGTATAAATAGACAGACAGAGGCCTGGATATGAAACTAGACGACAGAGACATAGAGGCAGAGAGAGAGATGGAAAGACAGACAGACAGAAAGATAGAGAGGAAGTGAGGGAGACAGAGAGAGCTACAATGGCGAACGTGCGTTGGTCACAGCCGACTGAGCGCCTATGCTTTACGGTCGCATTGGTTACAAATAGATCTTCGAGTCTACCGATAACCTGGTAGACTCAGTCTCTCTGTTTCTCTGTCTGTCTCTCTGTTTCTCTATTTGTCTCTCAGTCTCTCCGTCTGCCTGTCTCTCGGTATCTCTGTCTCTGTCTGTCTCTCTGCCTGTCTGTATCTGTCTGTCTACCTGTCTCTCTGTTTCTCTGTCTGAAATTTCAGCTTAAAGAGTCAGCAGTTCCGTAGCCAACAACTCTGCCTCTTTTCTCAGTCTCTCAGTCTGTCTGTCTCTGTCTGTCTCTGTCTCTGTGTCTGTGTCTGTGTCTGTGTCTGTGTCTGTGTCTGTGTCTGTGTCTGTGTCTGTGTCTGTGTCTGTGTCTGTGTCTGTGTCTGTGTCTGTGTCTGTGTCTGTGTCTGTGTCTGTGTCTCTGTCTCTGTCTCTGTCTCTCTCTCTCTCTCTCTCTCTGTCTCTGTCACTGTCTCTGTCTGTCTCTGTCTCTGTCTCTGTCTCTGTCTCTGTCTCTGTCTCTATCCGTGTCTGTGTCTGTGTCTGTGTCTGTGTCTGTGTGTGTCTCTCTCTCTGTCTTTCTGTCTCTCTCTCTCTGTCTCTCTGTCTCTCTCTCTGTCTCTCTCTGTCTCTCTGTCTCTCTGTCTCTCTGTCTCTCTCTCTGTCTCTCTCTGTCTCTCTGTCTCTCTGTCTCTGTCACTGTCTCTGTCTGTCTCTGTCTCTGTCTCTGTCTCTATCCGTGTCTGTGTCTGTGTCTGTGTCTGTGTGTGTCTCTCTCTCTGTCTTTCTGTCTCTCTGTCTCTCTGTCTCTCTCTCTGTCTCTCTCTGTCTCTCTGTCTCTCTGTCTCTCTGTCTCTGTCTCTCTGTCTCTCTGTCTCTCTGTCTGTCTCTGTCTCTCTGTCTGTCTGTCTGTCTGTCTGTCTCTCTCTCTGTCTCTCTCTGTCTGTCTCTGTCTGTCTCTGTCTCTGTCTCTGTCTCTGTCTCTGTCTCTGTCTCTGTCTCTGTCTCTGTCTCTGTCTCTGTCTCTGTCTCTGTCTCTGTCTCTGTCTCTGTCTCTGTCTCTCTCTCTCTCTCTCTCTCTCTCTCTCTCTCCCCCCCGGAAGCACCCTTGCGACAACTACCCGGAACCCGGTTTTTCAATTACATTTTATCGTCAACGGACATGCACCGCGGGACCCAACAGGTCGGCCTTACAGACGCCGCCGCCGCAGCCCGCAGGTGTGGATTCGAATCCAAGACCATAAATCGGAACGCTTGGCTTGTTTTGTCATGGAACCAAATGAAAAGACGTTGCCGAAGTCTTTTCGTTCCTTCGGGGAATCTCTCCGAGATCCTTCTTCCATCGATGACCGACTCAGACGAAATCCACGTGGACAACCACAGGAACAGCTGTTGCGCTTAACAATGATTGAACGCAGTATAAGCAGATCAATTGATTGCAAAGCCTTCGTTTTCTCTAAATGTATCTGTGTATGTATATGTTGTATGTGTATGTATATATGTATGTATGTATGTCTGTATGCGTGTATGTATGTATGTATGTATGTATGTATGTATGTATGTATGTATTTATGTATGTATGTATGTATTTATGTATGTATGTATGTAAAAGACTATGTATGTGTGTATGTGTGTCTGTTTGTATGTATGTTTGGGTGTATGCATAATGCATATATGCATGTATGTATGTATATGTATGTATGTATATGTATGTAAAAACTATGTATGTATGTATGTGTATATATTTGTGTATATGTATGTGTATGTATGTGTATTTATATATGTACGTAGAGATGGAGGGTAGAGAAAGATCTTGTCGCAGATTGTCACTTCTGCTTGAAAGTTATATCTGGCAATTACCTCAAGAAACAAGATGCCAGTTCATCGTCTAAAATAACTTGCCAACAGCAAAGAGAGGAGAACGATATGATGACAACGAGAGAGAGAGAGAGAGAGAGAGAGAGAGAGAGAGAGAGAGAAGAGAGAGAGAGAGAGACAGACAGACAGACAGACAGACAGAACAGACAGACAGACAGACAGAGACAGACAGAGAGACAGAGAGACAGAGAGACAGAGAGAGACAGACACAGACACAGACACAGACACACAGACACACAGATAAAGAAAGAAACAGAGACAGAGACAGTCTCTCTGGTATAAAGTCGTGGAGACTGGACGATGATGAAGCCTGAAACTGCGGCAGTTGAGACAAAAATCTTTGAAATTGAAATCGATCTAGAATTTCACTTAATGACCAGTCCTGACTCCTGAGCGCCTGATAAGTAAAACAACCTGCTTTTAATTATCCTTTTAATCTTGGGATCGTCGGTTCTGTGAGTCTTTAAATGGCTTGGCACGCATTCAAACAGTTAAAGATCTCACCCGATCAATTCGTTGAAAAAAGAGCGAGGCCATAGTCTCTTTAGAAAAGCGTGTCTATTTACATTTTACATTTTGTCATGGAAAGTTCAATTCATCAAGGAGCCAAGCAGAATAACTAATATCTCAGCTTCATGAGCATGTTATGGAACCTGATGGTAATGTTTATCATCCATCAATGCCAATGGAACATGCTGATCGCAAAACAGTGAAATATAGATATATGCTAATGCTCGTATTAACATACATTGTATTGTATGGAAACATTTCTAATGCGCCTCTGGTAGTGTAAACCGTTCGGAGGCGCTCCCACATGAACGAAGAACGTAGACTATACCGTGGCAGGCGTGCTATTATTCTGGCGACCGCATTTAGGACCGACTGCAGAGGTGAAAGACGGGCCTTGGGAAGACCAATGCAGACCGTTGGGGTGCCAAACCAAATGAACTGGGTTTTGTAGGCGTTAAAGGGAGACAGTTTGATGTCATCCAGGAGTGGAGAGAATTAGAGAGGGACTGAATGCGCTCAACTAAGTGCAGAATGATGATATGAAAGAGAACCTGCCTGTACATCGTCCGCAAAGAGATGACCACCAGCTCCAGAGAGTGGGAAAAGAGAGGGAATATCAGCCGTATATAGAATGAAGGGCAGGGGACCCAGGACAGAGCCTTGAGGAACATCAAGTTTAATGTGGATCCATTAGTTCTGGAATCACCCGAGATTGTAACGTGGGTTCGTTCAGGCAAATATGGTCGAAACCAACAAATGCATATATACATACATACATCTATCGATGGAATTTACATGGATACATACATACATACATACATACATACATACATACATACATACATACATACATACATACATACATGGATACATACATACATACATACATACATACATACATACATACATACATACATACATGGATACATACATACATACATACATACATACATACATACATACATACATACATACATACATACAGACATACATACATACATACATACATACATACATACATACATACATACATACATACATACATACATAATAATAATAATAAATATAATAATAATCTTTTCTTTATTAAGCGCCTGACAAACGCACTGCGCTGTACATTTACATGTTATGCAATTTAAATCTTAACTACTAACTAACAGAACAGACAGCCTGCAATACAACGGCGCTAATAGCAGCCTACAAAGCATATCCGCCCAACAGGACTCGAACTCGGTACCTCTCGCTCTCTACGCCCCCCAAATGCATTCATATACACATACACATATATACACATACATACACACATACCTGCACAGGCTGCACACACACATATAAGCCCACATGCTTGCGTCAGATGGACATATCAGTGGCAATATGGACCATCGATACATGAGCGTCATTAGGCTCAGTTGGCGTGTGAAACAGGAACGGAACTGTATCGATGAGGATTCGATCAATTCCGAGTCCACAGACCGATATGAAATAGAGCGATTAATTTCATCAGTGCATCGATGTAATCACTGTCTTTGAGAAGCAGCTGCTGCAGCCTCATCTTTCGTCGATGGGTCGATGGATGCTGATGGTGGTGGATGTCTTCGATCGACGGAGGAAGAATCTCTTCTGGATGGAAGAGAGTCGACTGAAATTTCATCGGGATGACGGGATATGCATTTCCGGAGAAGTATGGAATCCAGTCTAAGCAGAAAATGAGGACTCTTCGACGGAATATGAGAGAGAGAGAGAGAGAGAGAGAGAGAGAGAGAGAGAGAGAGAGACAGACAGACAGACAGACAGACAGACAGACAGACAGACAGACAGACAGACAGACAGACAGACAGACAGACAGACAGACAGACAGACAGACAGACAGACAGACAGACAGACAAACAGACAGACATTGAAAGACAAACAGATAAGCAGATAGACAGATAGATTTAGGCAGGCTGAAAGATAAACAGACTGATGAATGTATGGATGGATCGAGGGATGTATGGATGGATGGATGATTGGATGGATGGAGGGATTGATGGATAGAAGGAAAGACAGATAGATTGGATAAGATGACAGACAGACATAGGGATAGATGGATGGATGGATTGATGGATGGATGGATGGATGATTGGATGGATGGAGGGATTGATGGATAGAAGGAAAGACAGATAGATTGGATAAGATGACAGACAGACATAGGGATAAATGGATGGATGGATTGATGGATGGATGGATGGATGATTGGATGGATGGAGGGATTGATGGATAGAAGGAAAGACAGATAGATTGGATAAGATGACAGACAGACATAGGGATATATGGATGGATGGATTGATGGATGGATGGATGGATGATTGGATGGATGGAGGGATTGATGGATAGAAGGAAAGACAGATAGATTGGATAAGATGACAGACAGACATAGGGATATATGGATGGATGGATTGATGGATGGATGGATGGATTGATGGATGGATGGATAGACAGTTAGATTGGACGTACATACATACATACATACATACATACATACATACATACATACATACATACATACATACATACATACATACATACATACATACATACATACATACAGACAGACAGACAGACAGACAGACAGACAGAAAGACAAACAGACAGACGGACCGAAGGACGGACGGACAGACAGATAAAGACTGAGATGAGAGGGCGAAAGACAACTCGCTAACGATAATTTACAGGTAAACCCATCGCATTATGCTGACGCCCACATACATACATAGTTACATACATACGCATATATATGTATATATATATATGCACACGAGTATGTATAATCCACCTATACGCTGTGTTACGTCCATATATAACGATAATACATATCCTGGATATATATTATATATTTAATGCAAGACACTGTGATTACCGAAGGTGCGGAAAATAGCGTCTCCGCTAAATGAGACTCGACTGGAAAATTGAAATTAACGGATGATGAGACACAATGTTTCACACACACACAGTGTATATATATACACACACCTAGTATATAAAGTACACATTGCAATTCATAATACATTATATATATATAACACTAGGGAGTATATAATATATATATATATATGTATATATATATATATATACATTAACTTACATAATTTATACAGAGATCTACACAATCATATCGTTTTCGTAATCGTAATCGCAAACTACAAACTTCTAAAGCGCCACCAGAAAGGCAAGCGCAGGGCAGCAGCTTATTCACGAGCGTTGCATTATATCACATATAGATTCAGACTAAATGAACGTGACTATATCAATATATACATATATATATATGTACGTATATAGGCATCTATATACACATATATATATACACACACATATATATATATATATAATATATATATAATATATATATATATATATATATATATATTCATGCATCCACGTGAGTGAGTAATGGTCCTTGTATTATGTTCGTGGACTTGCATTAATTTAAACGGATGGAGTTGCAGCGGCTGGTGGCAAAGTTCCACGCGCAACGACGATAGATGGCTCCCGGCGACAGGCAATGACGCGAGATTTGTGGGATGCTATTCCGGTTCCGGTTGTGCGTTAATCACACTTCCGGTTCGGGCAACTTGCTCTTTGCCACGGGCGACTAATTAGGACGACCCGCGTCTGAAGACATGTCCGGTCATTAAGTACGCGTCATTTTAGGGCGAGGTGAAAATGACACTGAAAAATGACAATACAGCCGTCATTAAGTACGCGTCATTTTAAAGCGAGGTGAAAATGACACTGAAAAATGACAATACAGCGGTCATTAAGTACGCGTCATTTTAGGGCGAGGTGAAAAATGACACTGAAAAATGACAATACAGCCGTCATTAAGTACGCGTCATTTTAAAGCGAGGTGAAAATGACACTGAAAAATGACAATACAGCCGTCATTAAGTACGCGTCATTTTAGGGCGAGGTGAAAATGACACTCAAAAATGACAATACAGCAATGTATATAACTTGTATACACTTTAACATAATTACAATTTAAAATTATTATAATTTTACATCTTATGATATCTTGTAACTGGTAGGTTCCAAGAGGTCTCTTATGCTGGGTGCTCTCCAGTTATAAGCGCCCATACTATGTGACTTTCCCCAGGGCTCAAATTAGGGCCCTTCATTATTTTTATTAATTCATTCTGAGCATCTTTATTGACCTCTTCAAGAAACCTGCTCAGAGGTGCTCTCTGCGCTAACCTATTATGATGTTAAGTGTCATTATAACGAAAATATTACATCTGTTGGCAAAACAATGCATAGTAAGCTAGAAGAGTCACCAGTGGCGGGCACACGCACACACGAGGAACCAACCAACGGCTTTCCATCGAAAGCTGACAGATGACTTGGATGTTCAGAGTCCTAATTTAATTTATATTAATGTTGTCAGGGTCGTAGCCAGGAAAAATTTCGGAGGGGGTTTTAAGTTTTCGGGAGGTTTCCATTGGAAATGGTCGTAATTTTTCTACATTATTGTGTTTAATAACAGTAATGCACTTATCTGGGGGTGGGGAATGAACCCGTAAAACCACCCCTAAATACGTCCATTAATGACGTGACTAATTGTTAATCGATTTTTCAGTTGGAACTGTTTGCTGACTCTAGACTATGCGTGCTTTCGTTTCTGGCACAAATGACCATGATCTTTTTCCTTTGTATGAATCTGGAACTAGGTCAATTTATAAAAATGTCTCACTCATAAAGAGTTCAGAAGTGCAAACTGAGGCCGGGCAACAGGAAACGCTGAGTCATGAGCACACTGGGAAGGGATCATAGCAACAGTAATAGTAATTGAAAATTTATATAGCGCCACTTTAGGCAGAGAGATTCATCATATCAGAGGAAAAGAGTTAAATACAGAAGACAAAGATACAGAGGCAGAGGAAGTGAGAATCGATGAAAGGATGAAATGGCTGGATGGTGCCGCAATGCCATCCGGGTTCTTGAGTTACGGCATCATTGTTTTTATTAAGGAAGCGGCTGCAGCAGCAGCTGCTAGTCATCGTTCGGCGGACCGGATGCGAACGAAGATGAAGACGATGCAAGCGGAAGTAGTTACCGCACCGGAAGGTAATTGAAAACTTCCGGTTTCTCCCTCCATCGTCGTATAGATTTCCCTTCGCTGCTTTCAAACGCCGCTATAAAAACGCGAGTGGCTTATTGTGGAGTGCGACAGGGCACCAGCGTGTGTTTGATGCGTCCGAGGGGAACCAGCGCACGCATGCGCAGTAGCAGGAGAAATTCCATATCCGCTTCGTTAAGTAACGGCGCTGTGCTCGAGCGGATAAAGAAGAGGCGACGGTAAGATGTTGCTGCGGTTGAGCGACCCGCTGCTGCTGTCTGTTGGCGCCGCAAGTGCGATAATCGGCTGTGCACTATTCACGTCACCGCCGGAACTAACTCGCGGTTTTGTAACACGCCATCTTTATTAAGAACAGTCTGGGGAGTGGCCGTGGCCGATCATTTCGAAGGATATTTCGGTTGAAGCGCAAAGGAGTCAACAGCCATCAAACTGCATTTTCTCTCGCGTGTGTGTGTGAGGGTAGGGCCGGGTTATAATAGTCGTTTGGGCTTAATACGCACCCTCGCCTCTTGTGACCCAGAGGTCAATGGGTGCACTGCGCATGCGTGTTTCGAGACACTTATTATTCTAGCGCTCTATCAATTCCTGGATGGTTACATCGTATATCAACGGCCATAGGCATAAAACATGTTTCGGTTGTAAAGATTTAGCCCAATATTACTTGTCGCTTTTATACTCTCGTGCATAATGAC
>JACEVL010000245.1:475000-490000 GCA_020284085.1 Aporrectodea caliginosa | reverse complement strand
TCTTGGAACTCCTTGAAAAATTAGCAGCAGGGACGTCTCTTTTCATTCACCACGCTTTAATCTCCACTGATTTCATTGAGCTCTCAAACTCTGGATCTCTCATGAGCTGTCGAATTTGAGGACCGTCAAAAATCCCAGCTTTCAACTTTTCAATAGTTAAACCTGGAAAAGCTTGGCACATGTATGCAAAGCAGTCCCCATCCTTGTCCAGAGCTCTGGCGAATTGCTTGATCAAGCCGAGCTTAATATGCAGCGGTGGGAATAAGATCCTGTCTCTGTTCATAGTGGCTCGTTGATGATGTTCCTTGCACGGCAGGGCAGTAATTCTTCCCGTATAGGCCACTCCTTCTTTATGTAATGTTGTGCTCGATCCCTACTGTCCCACAAACAGAGAAAACATGGGAACTTTGTAAATCCAGACTGTTGTCCCAACAAAAAGTTAACCATTTTCAAATCGACACAAATCAGCCACTCATGCTGATCATAACGAATTTTCTCCAGAACGTACTTCACCGCCTCATACTTCTCTTTGAGTGTTGTTGAGTGTGCGATGGGCACAGAGGCAAACTGGTTGCCATTATGTAATAGAACACATTTCAGTGATCGCTTACTGCTGTCAATAAATAGTCTACACTCTTCGGTTTTGTACTGTGTTACCCCTAGTTTATGCAGGAGCTGTGCAATATCAGTGCAGTACACCAGGTCATTATCTTTAGTGAAAAATGGGAGGTACTCTTCATGCTTGCTTCGGTAGAATGTGATGCGTGCACTATGAGGGAGGAGGTTTGTGTCCTTCAGTCTCGATGCCAACAGCTCAGCATTCGATTTTGACAAGCTGAGATCACGAACAAGGTCATTAAGCTCATGTTGAGAGAACGGATGTGGAGCGTCATCGTCAGGAACAAATTCTTCTCCTTCATCTTCTTCAACACTGGAAGAGGAGGAGAATTCTTCGTCGCTCATGTCGGGAAGATCATGAAATACAGGCACTGGAATCTCATCGCAGTGGGGCATAGGACGACGTGCTGATTCCAGATCAGGATATTTGAGGCAGCTCCGGTTTTTCTTGTTTATTCCAGTTACATCAATGGCACAGAAGTAACAGTCAGTTGCATGGTTGGAAGGTTCCCTCCAAACCATAGGTATTCCAAATTTCCTTGTTCCTTTGGTCCACTGACGAAGATGCTCTATGCAGGTCTTGCATATCATGTGAGGTGCCCAAAGTTTATCTTGATCACCCAGCTTCATAACGAAATAAGAATGATAAGCACGCTTTACAAAGTTGGTGACCGGGTTCCTGTTGGCAATAAGGGTGTATTCACCACAAATGTAGCAAAATACATAAGGTTTATTTTTACAAGATCTTCTACCTGAAGCCATCTTTTCACTGCAACAACAATTGAATAAATGAAAGAACCAACTAGAATCTAGAGTTAAAAACGCATAGATATCTCACTTACTATTATATCGATGGCAAGCACGCATAGACACGTAAAAAGTTCATGTGGCGCTATATAAAAAAATTGACCTCACTAAACAAAACCAATGTGATTTTTAGATTCAGCACATGAAAATTGTCCTAAATCAGCTGAAAAAACTTAGACACCAAATTTGCTGTAGACCAGTGTTATTATTATTATTATTATTATTATTAATATTAATATTATTAATATTATTATTATTATTATTATTATTATTATTATTATTATTATTTTTATTATTATGTATACATAGTTATATAATGAAGATATAAAATTATAATTATATGGTTGTATGTGTGTTGATTCGCTACACTCGTATACTTGAGACCGTCTCCGATGATAATTACGGTCGCCATTGATTTTCCGGGAAATTGTTTTCAACTGGCGGCGCATAAATGCCGCCCTAATTCTGACTCGCAACGACTGCTTCTTTGCGCATGCGTCGACAACGACCGGAAGTAGCTGCACCATCAGTCGATTTCCGGTGAGTCTAACTAATTTCCGCACTGCCGCAAGATGTCGCTTTGACAGGAAGCAGACGATTTTTGTCTTTCTGTCGTCAGGTGGCTACGTCCAATTACTGGTCTTTCCATAGACGGAGAAGGTAATCTAATGGAGAAGAAGCCATGTAGACTGTTATAGCATTGGCCAATTGTTTTAGCGCCTTTTCCAAGGATGCTGTCAGCATCAAGGTCTCACAGACACACGGGCACACGCAGAGACCATCGTTAAGAGACAGGCAGACAGACAGACAGACAGACAGACAGACAGACAGACAGACAGACAGACAGACAGACAGACAGACAGACAGACAGACAGACAGACAGACAGACAGACAGACAGACAGATAGACAGACAGACAGACAGATAGACAGACAGACAGACAGATAGACAGACAGACAGACAGATAGACAGACAGACAGACAGATAGACAGTTATACAGATAGACAGACAGCTAGACAGACAGACAAGCAGACATACAGATAAATAGACAGACATACAGACAGACAGACAGACAGACAGACAGACAGACAGACAGACAGACAGACAGATAGACAGACAGACAGACAGATAGACAGACAGACAGACAGATAGACAGACAGACAGATAGACAGACAGACAGACAGATAGACAGTTATACAGATAGACAGACAGCTAGACAGACAGACAAGCAGACATACAGATAAATAGACAGACATACAGACAGACAGACAGACGCACGTAGACACCATCGTGAAGAGACAGACAAACAGATAAACAGACAGATAGACACACAAACAGACAGACACACCTATAGACCCGAGATGATCGTGAAGAGCCCAGTCTTCACATCCTACCAATTGCAATTCAACTCCACCCCTAAGCCGCCCAGATATCTTCGTCTTAGCTTTCGAGCTCAGCAAACCTGCGATGAATCGAGCTCCATTTACAGCTCGATATCTTTCAATCCGACCTCAGCTAAAGCGCAAATTGGTCTGAAGCCACTCCTCATTTACAAGGGCGCTACAAAAAGAATGGACTGAAATCGAACCTGGTTGCGTAGTTCGATATCCGAGTGGTCTTTCGTGTTCTTCCTGGCTCATCGAGACCTAATGGACACACAGCGAAGGAGGGTATTTTAAGAGGAGGGCGGACTGCAATCTTCGGGACTACTTAGCGGAAACTGGATGGGCTTTTCCCTCTGCATCGGTGGAGTAGACGTGAACGAGATAAGTAGGCGGTGCATGGCCTGGAGGAGGAAGACCTGGAGAAGGGAGGCGTCGTTGAAATTATGTCCATTAGACGCTCGTGTCGTGCGCAATTGAGACAGAGAGAGACGGTCTAGATGAACACAGACACACAGACAGACACAGAGAGACATACACAGAGAGACAGATACACAAACAGACACACAGACAGATAGACAGACTGAGAGACAAACATACAGTCACACAGAGACAGACAGACAGATGGACAGACTCACAGAAAGAAGCACAGAGAAACACCCAAACGCACAGACATACAGATAGAATGACACTGCTGCCAATCAACCACTCGAGTATTGTTCAAAAATAAAAGACAATATGTGTCTTCGTCTATATGTGTGTTTATATGTCTGTTTATATGTGCGTTTATATGTGTGTCTATTTGTGTGTGTGTTTATATGTGTGTACGTGCGAGTGCGTGTGTGTGTGTTTGTGTGTGGTGGTGGTGGTGGTGGTGTGTGTGTGTGTGTGTGTAAGTTTCGCAAAACAGGTGCATTCGTCTAATTCAAGTATTGTAGTGATTAGATTTATTTTTTATAAGTCTGTTTGTTGTTCATGAGTTGCTCTGGATGGATGCTTCGGAAATTGGGCGGCAGTTTCTCGGCTGATAAAGCTGCGTTTAGCATCTCCTCTGCCTTCTCCATCTTTCCTCCTTTCCTCTTCCTTCTCTTCTTCTTCATCATCTTCTTCTTCCTCCTTCTCCTCCTTCTCCTCCTCCTTCATCTTTACCTCCTTCTCCTCCTCCTCCTCCCTCCTCCTCCTGTCCTCCTTCTTCACTCTTCCTACTCCTTTTCCTTTTCCACCTCCTCCTCTTTCTCCTCCTGCTTATCCTCTTCTTCTTCCTCTTCCTCTTCCTCTTCCTCCTCTTCTTCTTCCTCCTCCTCCTCCTCCTCCTGGGCTTCCTCCTCCTCCTCCTCGTCCTCCTCCTTTTTACCGAAGAAAAAGAAGAAGCAGCAGCCAATAATGATCTAAGGCGTCTTGAATTATCTGACGTTGCAGCTATTTTCTCCTTCGAGCGATTACTCTCTGCCTCCTCCTGTGTCTCTATTTCTCTCTCTGTCTGTCTCTATATGACACTCTCTGTCTCTCTACGTCTCTCTTTGTCTGTCTCTCTGTCTGCCCCTGTTTGTTTTGCTATCTGTTTTCTTTCTCTCGCAGTCTTTTTCTCTGCATGGCCTCTCTTCCGTTGTATGCGTCTCTCCAGCTCTCTCTGGCTCTATATATCTGTCTGGGTGTCTATGCTTCCTTGCCCGTGTGCTTGTACCTGTATGTGGGTCTCGAAGATGTGCCCGGATGCAAAGGAAGTGGATGCAGACCTCGTCTCGTGACATCCCATCCATTCAAGGGATCATTGAAAGCGACTCAGCTGACTAGAATACCAATCAGACTCTTCCACCGTCCCTACAACAGCTCCATCCTCCGTCTTCTCCCTTCCACTTCTTCCTCTTCCTCCTCTCCTCGATCCATCTCATCCTCCTCCGCCTTGTCCCTTCCACTTCTTCCCCTTCCTCCTCTCCCTTCATCTCATCCTCCTCCTTGTCCATCTTATCTTCCTCTCCATCCTCTTATTCATGCTCTTCCTCCTATTCTTCCTCTCCCTGCGGCTATCTTTTCTCATTCTGCTCCTCCTCCTCTCCTCCTCTTCCTCACCTTCCTCCTCTGAATCTATCTCTCTTTCTTTTCTCCATCTTTTGCTTCTCATCCTCTTCTTTTCTCTACCTCTTCTTTTTCTTCCTCTTCCTCTTCCTTCTCTTCCTCCATCTCATATGGAGATGCATGCACCTTTTTCTCTGCATTCTTCACTCCTTTCCCTTCTTTCCCTTTCTTTCCCTACTTCTTCTTCTTCCTCTTCTTCCTCGTCCTCTTCTTCTTTGTTTCCCCTTCTTCTTTCTATTTTTCTCCTTCCTATTTTTCTCCTCCTCCTCATTCTCCTCCGTCTTCTCTTCATCTTCCTCCATATAATCTCATTCCTCCTCCTCGTCTTCTTCAACTTCTCCTCTTCCTTCTCTACGTCTTCGAGCTTTTCACCTTCTCCAGTTTCCTCACACTTTCCATTTCCTCCTTCCCACTTTCTCATCTATCTCCTCTTCCATCTATCTTCCTCTCATTTTCTTCCTCCTCCATCTCCTCTTCTTTTCCCTCCTCAGCATCATACTTCTATTCCTTTGGCGAACAATATGTAAACAAGGAAAGATGATGGCCATCAACGACTTGGCTCATAGATAATGGCATATCTTCGTCATATACTTTAACATAACGAGGCGCGCCATAGCCATATATATATATATATATATATATATATATATATATATATATATATATATATATATATATATATATATATAATATATATATATATATATATATATATATATTGTGTGCATATACGTGTATTTATATCTCTTATTCGCACAAGAGGAGATTTGGCTCAAGGCCCGTCTAAAGAATTCTCGAGAGGCATCTTAATTTATTGGAGAGAAAAGGATAGAGCCAGACAGACAGACAGAGACAGACAGACAGAGACAGACAGACAGAGACAGATAGGCAGAAAGACGAAAGAGGAAGGAGAGCATGACACAGACAGACATAGTAACAGGCAGACAGGAAAGTAGTGAAATCGTCAGACACACTGAAGCAACGCTACATGGTTCAAACAAACTAATAGCAAAATAAACGACGTGCAGACATACAGACAGACAGACAAAATGGCAGACCCTGGGACAGACAGACAGACAGACAGACAGACAGACAGACAGAATGGCAGATAGTTGGACATACAGGCAGACAGACAAAATGGCAGACAGTGGGACAGACAGACAGACAGAATGGCAGATAGTTGGACATACATGTACGGGCAGACAGAATGACAGACGGTGGGGCACACAGGCAGACATGGTCGAAATGGAGAGCGGGTTCTTCTGTTTGGCAATAAAACAGCTTTTATGAAGACAGATGACAACAGCGGGAAGGACAGGACCAACGGATAAGCGAGAGGACAAGAGGACAAACGATAGGACAAGAGGACAAACGATAGGACAAGAGGACAAACGATAGGACAAGAGGACAAACGATAGTACAAGAGGACAAACGATAGGACAAGAGGACAAACGATAGGACAAGAGGACAAACGATAGGACAAGAGGACAAACGATAGGACAAGAGGACAAACGATAGAACTAGAGGATAAACGATAGGAAAACAGGACAAACAAGTGGAAACGAGGATAAACGAGATTACATAAGGATAAACGAGAGGACAAGAAGATAAACAAGAGGAGAAGAGGACTCTCTTCCTCTATTTCTCTATCCTCCTCCTCCTCCTCCTCCTCCTCTTCCTCCTCCTCTTCCTCCTCCTCCTCTTCCTCCTCCTCCTCTTCCTCTTCCTCTTCCTCTTCCTCTTCCTCTTCCTCCTCCTATTTCTCCTCCTCCTCTTCCTCCTCCTATTCCTTCTCCTCCTCCTCCTCCTCCTCCTCTTCCTCCTCCTCCTCCTTCCTCTGGTGCTGCTGGGTCATCAGCGTGACGTGTATACACGATTCGCGCCGTCGTCTTTTTCATTTGACGGTCGCCATGTGAATTAACCTCTGACCCCGAAACGAAGCCCTCACCCCTCCCTCCATCCCATCCGTCGCTCTCGCCCTTAGCAACGCATCCAGCCTCCGCTTGACGACAGACGCCCCAGCCAATCACCAGACGAATCACTTGGTGGCTGGAAGGACGGATTGACGGACGGAAGGACAGGAAGAAGGACTAAGGGACGGAAGGAAGGACAGGAAGTAGGACTAGTGGACGGAAGGAAGGACAGGAAGAAGGACTAAGGGACGAAAGACCAGAAGGCCAGAAAGAAGGACTAAGTACGGAAGGATGGACGTAAGGACTACCTAAGGACTGAAGGATGGATGGATGGAAGGTTTGGTGGAAAGATGGACGGATGGTTTTACGGAAGGTTTGGGCCAGGGATTGAATTGTCAAGAGAGTTTGGAAGGGTTCAACCCTCCCAATTCATTTTCCACCCCTCCAGTTAATTCCCAAGACTTACCTTGGGGGTGGGGTAGTTTAATCCTCCCAGCCCAACTTCAAGTGGTTCAATGTATCTTATTTGCTTAATTAATGAAACTGCTGCTTGTTTTTTTCCTAGTTTTCATTCATACGACTTCGGTGTTTGTTATTATTATAATGATTATAATGATAATGACTACATGTATGATGATGATGATGATGATGATGATGATGATGATGATGATGATGATGATGATGATGATGATGATGATGATGATGATGATGATGATGATGATGATGATGATGATGATGATGATGATGATGATGATGATGATGATGATGATACTACTATTACTACTACTACTACTACCCGCAACATCCCAACAGAGGTGCTCATCCACTCGTCAAATGACTTTGTAGTCGACGGTTGTGTTCCACTCAGGCAACATAGTCCAGACAAGCGAAATGATTGAGTTTGTTTAATCAGAGGGCCACTCCCAGCAACGGGGGTTCATCCGCTGCGCCTGCCATCCCCCATAAAGGACCATCCACTGGCTTCCCTGCCCACCAAATTTGACGGGTGAACGACTACGTTCGTCAGGGCCAGTCGCCTTGGACGGTCGGGCAAGCAAGCGGTCGATATCACATACTGTTCTACGGAATCGGTCTTGGGGGAAACATGCGCATTAGCAGTCGGCAATTGTTTGTTGGCGGGGTTACTAAGGCAACCGTGGGTGGGTGGCGCTAACGATGGGACCACTGAGGCAATGGAGGGCGATCAATGCGACTTGGAAGACATTAGAGCGATCAAAAAAACCATCGTCTTTGTGTGAGAACAAGCAGTTCCGAGAGTTTTGTCATTATTCAGCAATTTTTATTCGGAAGACATTAGCTATATACAGATGCATTTATATATATAATATATATATATATATATATATATATACTAGCATTTTTTACCCGGCAGGGTTTTCCCTGGCCTAATTTTTAACGCCTGCAAATAAAGGCTACTTACTTACTTACTTTATTTGCTGAAGGTCTTCGAATATTTAAACTGTCCATATTTCGATGCAGGACCAATTGACGTGTTCGGTGGACGCCATCGTCTTTCGTTGCACCCCTCCTCCGATACAACTTGGAACTAAGAAAATTATTTCAGTTGTTAACTCTGGTTGGGACTCCGTCAGTTCGGATCCTCGTGTGTGCGGGGACTCGTTAGTGGTGACTCTCCTGGACATCTGAACACTGTTTGCATAAATTGGGCTTAATGACGAAAATGTTGTTCATAATGACTTAGAATGTCATTTAAGCTAATGTAGGCTACGCTCTATTGTGAGTTTCTATATATGGCGCCATATAAAGTGTTTGAATGACTAGCAAACTGACTAAATTTACAATTTCCTGGCGCTATATTAATTTCCTATTATAATTACAACGTTGCAATTACTTGCATACTTTGCGATTACGACGATAACGACGACTATTTTACGGAAATATTGTTAAGAATTGACTAAATAGTTATAAGGAATCAAGAGGTCTTCAGTTTAAAGCATACGAGTTTGTATGAGTTCATGCATGTGTGTATGCATGTATGTAATATGTATGTGTGTATACATGTATGGGTGTATGCATTGCATGAATGCATACATAAATACATACATACATATACACAGGGGCGGATCCAGGGGGCCAATCCGGCCATGGCCCCCCCCCATTTGAAATTTACATAGGGCGTGCCGCTCATCGCCAAGTAGACTGTGTTCACTCCGTGATTGATTGATTGATTGATTGATCTTTCGTGAAGAAAAGAAAATGAGGATATATAAATAAAAAATATTATCTCTGTACAACTAAATAGCTTCTCTCAAGTGTTGTCTCTCAAATTTCAAAATATCAAATTTTAAACTGTTGTGTTCCTTGAACATTTTAGTAAAACTACATCATTACTGTATGGATTCCCGATAAGGTAGTTGAATCCTTCTTCCTTGGTTTGTGTTAACTATTTGTGCTGAGTCCTGGTAAGCAATTCGTTTACCTTAAGGCTGGCTTATGGCGTTCTTGAAAATTGAATGTATTTTCTAGGTTTTATATTAATTTCAATAAATGTCTGGTTTCCTACTACTGTCCGCAGTCAAACTCAGACACAACTCAAGCAACATCTTAGCTACGAGTGACATCTGATTCCTATCAGTTTTGAAATAAATTATAATAGAGAAATTTTTTCACATGACAGCCTAAAATGCAACCATTGCAGTGTGGAAATTAAAAAATCCCCAGACCCCTCCCTCTGCTTGGCGCTGCGCGCCTCAGTGATCGTCCTTCGGACGCCCATTTGCCCCCCTCATAAACTTTCTGGATTCGTCCCTGCATATACATGATGTTGTATCTGGGTACTTAAGGAGGATGTTTTGTTCTGTTTAAACTTCAAACTGTTGTAGGAGTGGTAAGCCTGGTAATGGTACGCTTGACCAGTTTGTATAAGTTGTGTTAAAACTTCGGCCATCTAGCGAGTAACGAACTCTATATAAGCTTGAAAAGTTATAGTATTGGAGAGCTTGGCATCTAGGTTTTGGTCTGACGAGACCCTGTTTTAATATTAGCAGGCCAAGGCTCCATGTTAAAGTATTTGTACAGGAGAACCGAGTTAGAACCTTCATGTTTACTAACATTATTCAACAAGGTCATGTAATTATCTTTCCCTGATCATGCCTAAAACAAGAACTGTTCTGGGTGAACGAGGTTTTCGGTTGCTGAACCTAGTTTCTGGATCTCGCTCTCTGTATCTGTTTGTTCTGCTTAATATCTGTCTCCCTTTATCTGTTCGTTCTGCTTAATATCTCTCCCTGTATCTGTCCGTTCAATCGCTTTTTTCATCTGGTTCTCGACTTAAGACTTACCTTTTTCAAATTGCTTATCAGCCTTATGCGCCTCTCTGCCTAACGGACTGACCTGATGAATGCTGACCTGATTATGGCTTGGTTTTGATGTGCCATCGGTTGATGCATTGTGCATTAGACACCGGCGCAATAGAAGTTGCTAATTAATGATAATTAATGTTATGCTATGATGTTGTGCTATGCTGCTACATGTATGTCGTGCTATATAGCAATGCTATACTATGTTACGTTATCATGATGTTTCTGTTGATGATGACGATGACGACAACGACGATGACGATGATGGTGGTTGTGGTGGTGGCTGTGCTGCTGATGATAGTGGTGGTAGTGGTGATGGCAATGGCGCTGATGTTGATGATGGTGTTGGTGGTAGTGGTGGTGGTGGTGGTGGTGGTGGTGCTGATAATGGTGGTGGTGGTGGAAATGGTGTTGTTGTTGTTGTTGTTGTTGTTGTTGGTAGTTGTGGTGGTGGTACTGGTGGTGCTGATGATGGTGGTAATGGTGTTGTTGGTTGTTGATGATAACGATGATGATGATGATGATGATGCTGATGCTGATGCTGATGCTGATGCTGATGCTGATGCTGATGCTGATGCTGATGCTGATGCTGATGCTGATGCTGATGCTGATGCTGATGCTGATGCTGCTGCTGATGATGATGCTGATGCTGATGCTGATGATGATGATGATGCTGATGCTGATGATGCTGATGATGATGATGATGATGATGATGCTGATGCTGATGCTGCTGCTGCTGCTGATGATGATGATGCTGATGATGATGATGCTGATGATGCTGATGATGATGATGATGATGCTGATGATGATGATGCTGATGATGATGATGATGATGATGATGATGATGATGATGATGATGATGATGATGATGATGATGATGATGATGAAGATGATGATGCTTACAGTTTGCCCGTGCGAACTGCGTTGATTTCACTAATGAATCTCAGGGATTCGAACCCGAAGATTAAAATCCGACGAATAATCCGTTTGGTTACCATTCTACCACCACAGATTTATCTAATTATCCTTCAGCTGGCAGAACCATTTATATTTTATAGCAACAAACCATAACCATTTACAGTGATCCTGTTTTCTCATATAGTAGGCCCTACTTGTAGAGTGGCATACATTATCAATCAACATAATTTATTGTGAAGCATTTTGACTTTTACTAATACAGCGTGATTCCCGTTAATAATGGTAACTGTAACGAAAATGTTCGTTAACGAAAATAAAAGATTTCGTTAACGATGACTATAACTGTAACTAAAATAAAATCTGTAAGGAGAATCACACTGTACTAATACGATCTCTTTGACTCAAAGGAAGCAAAACGCCTCAACATGAGTCTGTTATGGCTCGTAATTACAGACCGCATAGAATGAAACAAGGAATCGTAATAGTAATCTCGAAATTTCTACAGCGCCCAAAAAGCGAGTCACGGGAACCAGCGTGTTCACAGGCGCTCAGTCAAAACAAAATCGACAGGTAAGCAGGGTCAAAATCAAAAAGCAGTAAGATCGTAGGGGCCGGACATTACTGGAGAGAACAAGACCAAACGTTACGAGGCCGCGACCCCGATGACAAGGTCACGAGGCCAAGACCTCGAGAGCAGAGGTCACACAAGGCCTAAGCCGAGGTCGAGGCCGGCCAACACAGGGCCTTGTGACGAAGGCCAGTTCCTTAACTCCTAGAAATCACTTCATCTTTAAAACAGATTTACATCTAAGTTTTAAAATCTGAGAGAATTAACTAAATACGTTTCTGATATATCTGGCCATAAAACTTATATTGTTGATAAAGACGCTAAGTTCTGAAAGTTATATTCCGTTGAGAAAGCTTAAATTTCTCACAATCATCATCATGATCATCAGTTCCTGACGCCAGCAATTTGACGGCGATGAGTACGAATAAATGCGTGGGAATTCAGTTAACTGACATTCTGTCTAAATCTCTCACGATACGAATGAGCAAAATCCAACGAAACCGTTCACCACTGACTCAACACGCTAACGTAACGGCGTGCCGCCACCTGGGGAATAATAAGGCAACTAATGCTGGCATCACGTAGTAAGCGTTCCGTTCGCTAGGTGGCGCGACGTTGAAGTAGTCATCGTAGGGAGGGGACATGGTGCACTTTGACGTCACCGTGTCCTTGGTCTGGTCGACTAGCGGCTGAATGTAGTTCCTCTGGTATTCCTCCGCCGCCTCTTCGTTGCAGGCTTCGCCAACGTCCGTCTTTATCTCGTGGAAGCATTTCATGGCGGTACTTACAACTCTGAAATCATAGAAATATATATACGGTACTTTAATCTGGGCCAATTTATTTGCATTTTACTCGTAGTAAATAGAAATCATTCCTCTGGATTTAAAAATGTGACTTGCAACAATAAAAATTGCATGTTTACCTACATGCATTTCATTCTTTGGTTATTTGTGTATGCATGTACATGTATGTAACTATGTATGCATGCATATATGTATGCATGTTTTTATGCATGTACGTATTTATGTATTAAACAATTAATTAATTTATTTATTTATTTATTTGTTTATGTATATATATATATATATCTATGTGTATATGTATGTATGAAGTGTGTGTGTATGTATGATGTATATGTATGCATGTATATAGGTATGTATGCATATATTTATGTATGTCTTTATGCATGTATGTATGTATGCATGTATGTATCTATCTATGTATATATGTATGTATGTATGTATATATGTATGTATGTATGTACGTAGAGAATGTGTGCATGCTTGCATCGATGTAAGAATTTATTTTAAGTGCACACATTTACCTGACAGACTAATGCCAAGCATCAACTGTTGCCAGTAGACATACTTTATATAGCGCCATTCACAGACATTAACACCCCAGACGCTAGGAGTCACTGCTGCTATTCCGATCGTTATACTTGAAGTGCTATGTGGCAGGTAGCTGCTGGGATCGTGCCTCGCGTAATCAGCGGATTTTGCTAAGCCGATGGAAGTCCAGATCTGCCATTAGCTGTCGCAGGCTTTCATATATATATATATTATGTATTATATATATGCATATAAGTATATATATACTTTAAGTATATAATTATACATATATAAGTATATATATATATATATATACAATATATATATATATATATAATATATATATTATATATATATATATATAATATATATATATGCATATATATGCATGTGTGCATATATTATATATATACTTATAAATTTCCTTATGACTGCATCAGTCACATCGGATTAACGCCTTTCATATCCACAGGACGCGGACTCTCTCCAAGGTGGAACAATACGAGGGTGTGATCCACTTAGGGCACTCATCCAACTGTGGTGCAAAGGGGTCACATCGGACTATCTTTATCCGACAGCGGCAGGGTAGCCGGTTCGTTTAAGAACGCTCGGATTGTAACATGCAAAGACGGTTGCAGTGTAGGAGTTCCTAACTCACAATATAACTTAAAATAACTTAAAATTAGAGTCAAAATATTAAATAATTTGGACAATTTATTCAACTGTTTATTGCCATGTTTGACGTATTATATTGCCTTTCTTCCAAAGTAAGTCAGAAGTGCTAACGACAATACAACAGAACATTGATGGCGCAGAGCAAACGTGAGTGAAGGACTTGCTCGAGGTCCCTACACAGTTATTAACCGCCTGAGAGGAGGCTCGAACTCGTATACTCCGTGTCACAAGCCCCGCTCTCTAACCAATCTGCCACTGTGCCACCACGTGCCTAGGACCTACACCTGGTCCTGTCACAATCCATAGTTAGTAGTAGTAGTAGTAGTAGTAGTAGTAGTAGTAGTAGTAGTAGTAGTAGTAGTAGTAGTAGTAGTAGTAGTAGTAGTAGTAGTAGTAGTAGTAGTAGTAGTAGTAGTAGTAGTAGTGGTAGTAGTAGTAGTAGTAGTAGTAGTAGTAGTAGTAGTAGTAGTAGTAGTAGTAGTAGTAGTAGTAGTAGTAGTAGTAGTAGTAGTAGTAGTAGTAGTAGTAGTGGCAGCAGCAGTAGTAGCAACAGCAGCAGCAGTAGTAGCAGCAGCTGCAGCAGCAGCAGCAGCAGCAGCAGCAGCAGCAGCAGCAGCAGCAGCAGCAGCAGCAGCAGCAGCAGCAGCAGCAGCAGCAGCAGCAGCAGCAGCAGCAGCAGCAGCAGCAGTGCAGTAGCAGTGGTAGCAGCAGCAGTAGCAGTAGTAGTAGTAGCTGCAGCAGCAGCAGTGTAGCAACAGCAGCAGCAGCAGCAGTAGTAGTAACAGCAGCAGCAGCAGCAGCAGCAGCAGCAGCAACTAGCAGCAGCAGCAGCAGCCAGCAGCTGCAGCAGCAGCAGCAGCAGCAGTAGCAGCAGCAGTAGTAGCAGCAGTAGTAGTAGCAGCAGTAGTAGTAGTAGTAGCAGTAGAAGCAGCAGCAGCAACTGCAGTATATAGCAGCAGTAGTAGTAGCAGTAGTAGTAGTAGTGGCAGCAGCAGTAGCAGCAGCATGCAGTAGTAGTAGTTTCAGTTTAACGACACTGTGTGCTAACAAAGATCACTAGCGTAGTAGTAGTAGTAGTAGTAGTAGTAGTAGTAGTAGTAGTAGTAGTAGCAGCAGTAGCAGCAGCAGCAGCAGCAGCAGCAGCAGCAGCAGCAGCAGCAGTAGCAGCAGCATGCAGTAGTAGTAGTTTCAGTTTAACGACACTGTGTGCTAACAAAGATCACTAGCGTCGCCCTCCTTCATCCAGGCTTTGGACTGGCACTGCCAGAGTACGAGCAGTGATGGAGTACTTCCTAGTTGGAGGTAAACAATGCAACTTATATCGACGAACGCTTAAGAAGCCAATCGATTGCATCAAGTATAATGCGCCAGG
>JACEVL010000245.1:467500-470000 GCA_020284085.1 Aporrectodea caliginosa | reverse complement strand
ATAAAACAACGTCGTAGGTGAAACCTATTGAATTGAAACGCCATTACTAGTAATCTATCGATGATTGTTTCCAGGTAAAACTGCATTTTGAAAGAAAAGCAGATTAGATCTGTGACATCCCCCATTGGGAGCTGAAGAAACCCTTCGCAGGATAAGCAATCAACATGATCATCGTCATCATCACCGCCACCACCACCATTGTCATTGTTATCATCTTCATCGTCGTCGTCATCATCACCATCATCAATAATAAATTGCGTTTACTAAACTTGAATCTGAAGTAGTTGTTGGTGAATAAAGGAAGGTTGGATGGATGAATGGATGGATGGATGGATCAATGGGTGGATGGATGGATGGATGAATGCACGGATGGATGGATGTATGAATGAATGGATGGATGGGTGGATGATTGGATGAATGGATGGATCGATGAATGGGTTGATGGATAGATGGATGGATGGATGGATGGATGGATGGATGGATAGATGATAAGACTTGCTCTATAGAATGATCGTGTCAGTTGAGTTTCGCACCCCTAACCTCTCTCGTCACAAGGCGCACACTCTAACCATTCTACTCCCATGCTCTACAATGATTGTCTGAAGAATGGTTGTGAAGCAGCAGCTGCTGTAGCCTGTAGCTTGGTTGACTTACATTTGTTGTGACCGGAGCAGGTGAGAGAGTAGACTCGGTATCTTCCGATGTGCATCTGGATTTCTTGTCTGGCTCTTTGGTTGCTATGACACTTCCTCAGCAGCTGCTGGTAGCACGAGTTCGTCTGATGCCAAGCACTGAAACAAAACGCACCGGGTAGAGACAGAAAAATATAAACGCACCGCTTGGAGACGGTTTGCATAACACGGACGCGATCTTCTTTGTCTGATATATCATCTTGTGCAACTTAATAATGTACAATGTCGTAGTGCATTGCATGAACTTTTATTGTATTGCGATGAATTGTATGAACTGGAATGGTCTTCCTCTAGAGCTGCGTCTACACCCTGGGAGTCTGCCTGAAACTTTCCTTACTAAACTCAAAACTGTTCTTTTTGGGCGCGTTGGAGTCGGGAGCGCCTCTGAGTAGTTTCCTTGAAGGGGCGCTATTTAAATTCCCGAATGAATGAATGAATGAATGAATGAACTTTTATTGCTTTGTGCTGAAGTTTATGGATTTTAATTGTTTTGTGCTGAATTGTATCGATTTTTGTCTTGTATTGCATTGCATTTCAAGTTTTCCCAATTTTACAATTCATAAACTTTATTGATCCCAAAACAGAAATTCATATTCCAGTTTTTATTTATAGTAAGTATTTAGTTGATTATTTAGTATTTAGTCAGCGGCTTAAACCAAAGGGCGAAGCATTTGAAAATGCTGTATGCATGTAGTGTATGTATGCATGTATGTATGTATGTATGTATGTATGTATGTATGTATGTATGTATGTATGTATGTATGTATGTATGTATGTATGTATGTATGTATGTATGTATGTATGTATGTATGTATGTATGTATGTATGTATGTATGTATGTATGTATGTATGTATGTATGTATGTATGTATGTATGTATGTATGTATGTATGTATGTAGCGTATGTATGTACGTACGTGCATGTATGCACGTATGCAATAATCGCTATATATGTGTATGTATGTATGTATGTATGTATGTATGTATGTATGTATGTATGTATGTATGTATGTATGTATTTATGTGTGTGTATGTATGTATGTATGTGTATGCTTGTATGTATGCGGAACGCTGGTATTTCCTTGCAATATATTGTTCTCTAATCCATTGAATGGACTTGCATATAGAGACAAAAAGATTATTATGCTCTTTGTATTCTATCGCCTTGCTGTATGCACATAATAAATAATCTGATGTATTGATGAACGTGTTTTGAATCGCTTTTCATTGTATTTTATGCTATTCTAGCGCGGGATTGTGTATTGTATTGTACGCTATTGTTTTCAGGTAGGCCTATTATATTTGTCTATGCAAACATATCTTCGTGTGCATTCACGTCGAGCAATTTATTTTAAAAGAACCAAAGGAAATTTATTATTTATTGTGCGCCGTCACATTTGACGGACCCGAGAAGAGTGGTCCTCGTGTTGATGGATCTTCTGCAGTGAAGAAGAAAAAAGAAAAATCAATCGTCACTAATGACAATCGTCCGTTGATGACGAATTGTTCTCTCACAGAACGCATCGAATTTCAAAACCTTGACGCGTCCACTCTGCGAGTGAAGCGCTATATTTCAACGATATCGCTTTCACGACGAGTAGATAAGAAAGCCTATGCATATAAGCATGTATGGATAGATGGATGCATGTATGTATGCATGTGTGTATGTGTGTATGCATGTGTGTATGTATATATGTATGTACGTATGTATGTATGTATGTAAGTATATAGGGGCCTATATACACACATACATGCATACATACATGCAAACATACATACATACATACATACATACATACATACATACAT
>JACEVL010000245.1:447500-455000 GCA_020284085.1 Aporrectodea caliginosa | reverse complement strand
TGGTTCAGAAGAGTTGTAGGCTTGTAGCTTGTGTTGGAACCACTGCACTTTAATTTGGAACGCTTAATAGTTAATAGCCATCTCTCCTAGCTTCCTCTTAAAAGCTGTGATAGTGTCCACTGAGACAGTACTATCCTCCAAACCATTCCACAAACCTACAACTCTTGCACTAAAGAATTTCTGCCCTAATATACCTTTCGATTTCTTAAAATTAATCAAAACCTATGTCCTCGAATCACCATGCTTCAGTGGGTCTTAACCGGAATTCCTTGAAATCCTTAGGTTCCGTGGGCGGGAGCCAGAGGTACCACTGCGGCTCAGTGCAATATTAAAAACACCAACTGAATTCACAAAGCATTGAGCAGAATTTTCACAGTTTTCAGTCATTCTAGCTAGACACAACAATTTCTATCTCTGCATAATTAGCATTATTACATAATAATAATTATTATCCCAATTAGAAGTTACAATTGCATTTATTTCTTGAAATATTGGACGGTTGAACGCGCTGGGTTCCTTGAACAATTGAAAGTGTATAACTGTATACGGTTCCGCAACTATATGCGTGATGCATATTCAAATAATCTGCCCCACTGCGCTGCCTCTCTTCCAGTGACAATCTCGTAGACTTCAATTAGATCTCCTCTGCTCCTCCTTCCTTCTCTCTAATGCTTTGACTTTCAGGGTGTCGTCGCCGCTAAAACTCTGAACTGCTTAGCGTTCAATCTTTGCCGAAGAAAACCGTTTCGGTCGAGCGCACGACGTCTTACAGCGCGCGCTCGACAAACGTTGAACTGGTCAGATCCTCGGAAGTGAATGTCCATTGCTAGACACGGTGACCGCGGACCCTTCATCCCATCCATCACCGTCGAACGCTCCCTGGCTGAGATGACTCCCGCTCGGCAAGACGAGACCCGAGTTTCTCGCCAACCTCGAGCGAATCCGTCACGCGGTCGATATCGTTTAAATTGAACGCCTTCATGAGTCGATGAACCGGCGCCCATTGCACGTTCGCCTTTCGTGGCGTTTCCTCTCCGGGTTAAAGGTCACTCGTCGGTTTTTGTGGTCTATTGTTAACTGCATTTGCTGGAGAAAACACGAACGGGGGAAAGAAGCAATGAAGGAATGAATGAACGAATGAAAGCACGAGTGAACGAATGGACCACTGAACGAATGATTCAATGAACGAAAGAATGGATGAACGAAAGAATGAACGAATGATCCAATGAAGGAATGAAGAAATGAACGAAAGAATGAACGAATGATCAAATAAACCAACGAATGAACGAATGCATGAACGAACGAACAGGCAACTGAACAGATGAAAGAATGAACGGAAGATTGAACACGTGAACACACGAACGAATGATCAAACGAGTAGAACAATACGAGCAAGCCTGAGAGGCAGCCATTGGTGTTAAGTGCTAGCGACTTCATTTTCTCAGCCTCGGTTGTCTAGCTGGTCATTCCTCTCTCTCTCTCTCTCTCTCTCTCTCTCTCTCTCTCTCTCTCTCTCTCTCTCTCTCTCTCTCTCTCTCTCTCTCTCTCTCTCTCTCTCTCTCTCTCTCTCTCTCTCTCTCTCTCTCTCGCCGTCTCATCTTCCCACCGACAGCGTACAACCAGTATATTCATTCTCACCGCGCTGCATAATAATAGAGGCGCAGGTGGAGTAGAAATCACCACACAAATTTCTGCCCTGGCGGGGATTCGAACCCCCGACCTCTCGACTGACAGTCCAGCACGCTAACCACTACACTATCGAGCACCGAGAACAAACGCAGGAGCAAACAGGAGAAATGTGCGAAGTGTTTTCGAGTGTACCTTTCAAAGTCGATCGGTGGCTTGGTATCGAGTATCCGGATTCTGACGTTGGTATCGAGTATCCGGATTCTGACGTTGACGGTTGAGAGTCGGTGGTCGACTTTTCTTCACACGTCGCTGAGCCACCGAGGAGGCATCGCTGCTAATCTCGCCTGGCGCTCTATCATCACGCGCCTCTTCTCATCACTCGAAGACGACGACGTCGCTCGAAAGCCAGAACGAACGACCGATATGACGGACAACCATCGCTGGCTGACTGCAGCAGCAGCACGTGTGGGTCTGTGCTCTCTAGACCGCCTACGACTGTATGCCTCGCTCGGTCGCTCTCATCCCCTCGGAATATCTGTCTCTGTCTATCTCTGTCTCTGTATGTATGTCGGTCTGTCTCCGGTTATCTCTGTCTCTGTATGTCCGTCTGTCTCTGTCTATCTCTGTCTCCGTATGTATATCTGTCTGTCTCCGTCTGTCTCTTCCTCTGTATGTCTGTCTGTCTCTGTCTCTGTATGTATGTCTGTCTGTCTGTCTCCGTTTGTCTCTGTCTCTGTATGTCTGGCTGTCTCTGTTTATCTCTGTCTCTGCATGCCTGCCTGTCTGCCTGGTCTCTCTTAACCCTAGGGCTACCAAGCTTTTTTTGTAACACGGACTACCAAGGGGGGGTGGTTACCACCCCCTGGATTTCGTGTTTGGTTTTACATATCATAACTTGTAATATAGCATTGGATTCAGCATTCATTTCTGCACAGAATGGTATATTTAGTTGTACATTATGTGAATGCACCTCGAAATTACATCACTTTTAACAACGGAACCAATTAATTAGCAATATTGTATATTATTGCGTACATTTTGTACTTTTTGGATAAACAAATATAAGATTATGTGTGTTTTGAAACTAATCTATGTATAAAAGATACACAAAATCATCCCTACACATGTTTATATAGTATAAATGTACATCCATACATATATATCCATACATATATATCGGTTTACGTTGTAATGCTGTATTCAGCCATTTTCACACAGATTACGCGTATTATTATTTATTTTGATCACTTCCGGTATTCAAAAGACAAAGATGTAGGTATGCAAATGAAGTCCTTCATTCCCTCTAAAGAATGGTATCTTTGTTTCTCTTCCAGGAAGACAAATGAATACACTACAGACAAAAAACTAAGGGGGAGTCCTTCCATTCAGCCAATTTTCACGCATATTACGCGTATTATTATTTATTTTGAGCACTTCCGGTTGTCTCAGGTCAACTCAGTGACCATAGAAATGTAGCCCCACATTCCCTCTATAGAATGGTAAAATTTGTGTCTCTTAATATTAAATGACGGATAAGATATAGTCGAAAATCTAGGGGGGGTGGTATCCACCCCCCCTGGTGCCTCGGGTATATTGGGTATAACTTTTGAACGGTGTGAGATATCATCTCACATTTTACCTCAAAACGTGTGTAAATGAACCCCCTACAGCTACCTAAAAGGTCAAATTTTTATTCCATACGGAAAAGTTTGAGATGAAAAAAACCTAGGGGGGTGGCAACCACCCCCCTTGGTAGCCCGAGGGTTAATCAGTCTGTCTCTCTCTGTCTGTCTCTCTGTCTGCCTCTTTGTCTGTCATTCTCTATTTATGTCTGTTTCTCTTAATCTGTCTGTCTAGGTTTATCTGTCAATCTCTGTCTGTCTGTCTGTAAATCTCTTAATCTGTTTGTCTATGCTTATCAGTCACTCTCTGTCTGTCTGCCTGTATGTCTCCATATGCCTTTGTAATCCTGTTTTTCTTTCTCGGCAGCCGACACTTTCTTAATCTGTCTATCTGTCTGTCTCTCACTCTGTGTATGTCTCTCTCTCTTAATCTGTTTATATTTGTCTGTCACTGTCTGTCTGTCTGTCTGTATATCTGTCTGTCTGTCTGTCTGTATATCTGTCTGTCTCCATCTGCCTTGGTCTTCCTGTTTGTCTTTCTCTGTCCACGTCAATCTGTCTGTTTTTCTCGATGTCCGTTTGTCTCTCTCTATCTCTCTGCCTCTTTTTTCGTTGGTGAATAGGTTGGTCTCCCACGCAGTTTGTTTTTCGAGAGATTAATGCTACATCATGCATGTATCAGCCTCTGTATCGTTCTGTCTCTCTGTTTGTCTTTGTATATGTATGTTTCTGTTTTTAACTGCATCTGTCTGTCTTTGTCATTCTGTATCGCTTTCATTTCTTTCTCTGTATCTTTCTGTCTGTCTGTTTCTATCGTTCTTTCTCTCTGTCTATGTCTCTGTCTCGCTTGTCGTCTGTCTGTCTCTGACTCCATCTCTATCTCTCTCTATCTGTATTTATCGCTCCCTGTTCCTCTAACACACTTCTATTCTGACTCTATCTTTTGACACATTATCTGCCTCTATATTATTGCTTTGTCTTTTTCTCTGTCTGTCTGTCTGTCTCTGTCTGTCTGTCTCTGTCTCTCTCTCTGTCTCTGTCACTCTCTGTCTCTGTCTCTGTCTCTCACTCTCTGTCTCTGTCTCTGTCTCTGTCTGTCTGTCTGTCTGTCTCTCTGCAGCCGGTGTTCACTCGGATCCTTATTGATTGTCGTCGTTGGCCGCCATCTACCGGGCTCTCCCTCCCTCGACTCCACCGACGCAGACGACTCCTGAACAGCAGGTGAAAAGCGCGGCAAATAAGACAGTCCCCGGATGTTGTTGATCCTGCTCACCCCCCTCCCCCACCCTTAGACGTTCTCACCGAATAACCCCCTTCCGCTGGGGTAGAATTGAAGCACGGTTAAGATAATAATAATAATAATAATAATAATAATAATAATAATAATAATAATAATAATAATAATAATAATAATAATAATAATAATAATAATAATAATAATAATAATAATAAGATGTATAATTCATAAGATGTATAAGCCATAAAATGTATAATTCATGTCTGCATTTATTTGGCGCCGCTATGTAACTAAGCAGCAGTCGATGGCGCTGTGAAATCGTGGGTGAAAGACTTGCTCAAGGTGTCTACAGAGCAACCGCGTCAGAGGCGTCACAGGCCGAGCGCTCTCTTCATTCAGCTACCGTGCCCCACAAAGATGGCTTCAGTTGATCTAATTAATAAATCTAATATTTAATGGTTCTAATTTGGGGGGGGCCGATAGCGCATTGGATAACATCTGGCACAGAGACCGAGAGGTACCGAGTTCGAGCCCCCGTTGGGCGGATATGTTTTGTAGGCTGCTATTAGCGCCGTTGTATTGCAGGCTGTCTGTTCTGTTAGTAGTTAAGATTTAAATTGCATAACATGTAAATGTACAGCGCAGTGCGTTTGTCAGGCGCTTAATAAAGAAAAGATTATTATTTAATGCAGATTATCAGTTGTATTAGACACCTTGAAATCGCCATATCAAGACTTCATAGGATGGATTAACACTTTATGTGTCTTATGTGTCTACTAATATGAAATTGAATGGCCGATTGGTTAGAGCGCTCGGGCTGTGACGCGAAGAATCAGTGTGATTCTCCTTACAGATTTTATTTTAGTTATAGTTACAGTTATAGTTAATGGTTTTTTAAAATTTTAGTTATAGTCATAGTTAGTATTTTTTGTAGTTATAGTTATAGTTAATGGATTTTTATTTTAGTTAATTTTAGTTACTACTTACTACTTAGTTACGATAAGTTGCTTATGGCTATAAGCAAAATTGCGCGTATTAACACGCTGTTTTACAATTTGCTCAGAGCTTTGAAAGCCTTTGAAGCATGGGTGCATTCAGCTTCATGAACACACGAGTTTCCAAAGTAACTGACAAATTGCACAATAAAAATATCGCATTTTTTCGTTCTCATTTATGTCGAATCGTCCATATTGCACTTCCTATTTTTATTTTTGTATTAACGAAAATAAAGATGAATTTTCGTTATTGTTATTTTCGTTATAGTTATATTATAGTTAATGATATTTTTTAGTTATAGTTATAGTTATCGTTAACGAAATCATTTTATTTTCGTTAACGAACATTTTCGTTATCGTTATCGTTAACGAGAATCACACTGCGAAGAATAGATCGAGCCTCATGACCCGAGGCAGTTACTGCTTTGGGTTCATGAGCGTTTTCTCTGCGAAATAGATATTCTGTCGTATACGGTTGCATGTACACTTATGAACACATTGACATGAACTCTGAAAGGAGTACGATATCTAATACAACGGTATTGTATTTATATAGTAAGTTTTTAGTAACCTTTAAAACGCATCGTAGCTTACTTTATTAGGTCAACCATATAGTATGCAAGCCTTAAAAACTCCGCTACTTATTGTACTTTGTCAGTGCCATTCCCAAGCCTGGATGAAGGAGGAGGGCGACGCTAATGGTCTTTGTTATCACACAGTGTCGTTAAACTGAAACTACTACAAGCGATACTGCAAGTCTTAATAACTCAGCTATAGCTTATTGTACTTTGTCAGTGCCAGTCCCAAGCCTGGATGAAGGAGGAGGGCGACGCTAATCGCCTTTGTAATGACACGTCGTCGTTATCAAACAGTAACTAATCAAACAAGCATTGCTTTTAGCGCCACTTCTTTATTATACCAAACAAACGGGCGAACTGTTCAGAATGTTTTCCTTATCGATATAAATGGCTTTTGATGCCATAAGAAGTCGATAAGTGGTTGGTAGCCAGCAATTGACTATTAGATCGTGCAAAGAGTTGCAGATGTTGGTGTATATTGAGAACGGAAGAGGAAGTTTTTCTGTCGGTGCCAACGACTTTGATGCCGTAAGAAAGTGCCCTTAAACTGGCAGAATTTATCGACATGCATCACTGATGATGTTAATGTCGAATGAGGTTGAAGAGGAGTGAGCGAGAAAGCTTCGGTGGAGTGGAATGAGGGTAAATACGAGGATGCGAATGAAAATGAGGAAGAAGTGGAAAATGCAGAGGTTAGAACGAGGAAAGTGCTGAGAAGATCGAGGAAGTTGATGAGGAGAATGAGAATGGGAGGAGAATTAGTATGAGGAAAATAAGAAGAACGTGGAGTACTGTAAGCTGAGAAGGAAAATGAGAATGAGGGTGGAAAGCAGAAAGAGGATGCGAATGAGAATGAGGAGGAAGAGGAGAATGAGGAGGTTAGAACGAGGAAAGTGTCGAAAAGATTGAGGAATTTAAGGAGAATGAGAATGAGAAAGAGAGGAGAATTGGAATGAGGAAAATAAATGTAGAAGGTGGATGAAGCTGAGGAGCTGAAACTGAGAACTGGGAGAGAAAGTAGAAAGAGGAGGAGAAGGAGAATGAGGAAGAGGAGAATGAGAATTACGATGAGTAACAAGACGGATAATCGAAATAGATAGTCATTGTGTCGTTGGAACTGGTGCCACGATGAATCGTTCTGTCGACTGTGATACCAATCCACTCTATGTATATATTCGTTTAATGAAAAAGACATGTTGACACACCGCAACAAGTTACAGGTTATAAAGAGGAGAATACTGTGAATGAATGAAAAAGGAAGAGTTAAAAAGTAAAACTAAGGATCATTAAAATGTTGGTAGAGCTACCGAGAACCCGAGTGAGTTATAGGGATAACCGTTCGTGGAGTGTTAAAAAATTCGATCGTTAATGGATGGAAAATTCGAGGACTTGAGCGGAGAGCGAGAGCGGAGAACGTCCACACAGCACACCGGACGCAC
>JACEVL010000245.1:357500-442500 GCA_020284085.1 Aporrectodea caliginosa | reverse complement strand
GTCATGAACCTGACGGCTTCAAGCACATTTTTTGTGCTCTTCTCCCTCGTGCAGTAGAGGCGGCCAATTAGGACATCGCGTTGGTCTTTGGAAGTGGCGGGGTAGAGAACGAATACGCTGGACAGTGGATCAGAAGTGGTATTTTTGTTGGGTCTCATCGAAGGAGGGTGCTGAAGAGTATAGTGGTTAGCGTGCTGGAATGTCAATCGAAAGGTAGGGGTTCAAATCCCCGCCAGGGCAGAAATTTGGATCGAGATTTCTGCTCCATCTGCACCAAAGTTCGACCGTACGTTACAGCAGAAAATAGCGTACGCGTACGGTACGTAATTTACTAAAAATAATAGCGTACGCGTACGGTACGTTCGTATTCCGTACGTATGAGCAGCCTTTAATATTAGTTGCTTCTCGTGACGTCACATTTTGTCTCCTCATTTTCTCGTCGTTTTTTCTCGTCGTTATTACGTCACTTTACAGTTCTTATTTGTAGTTCCGTTTCAGCGAAGAGGTAAATTATTATTTTGTTTTTATTTTGTATAATTTTCCATTCTTTAATTTGTAATTTTGTTATTCCTTGTTAATTCTATAATAAAAAAATATAAAAATTAGCGTACGCTATTTATTAATTTAGCCAAAAAATAGCGTACGCGTACGGTACGCATTTCAGCAGAAAAATAGCGTACGTTCCGTACGTACGGTCGAACTTTGATCTGCACCCTCTATAGCCAACTCAACCATAAAGCGTACGTTGACCGTACACTGTCAGTGGGAAGATCACACGGCAAGGGAGAAGACTGGCCCCCGCCCTCATATGTCGAGGCTAAGAAAATGAAGTCGATAACACTTTATACCTATTGCTGCCTCAGCCCAGCTTAAGGGACTGTTCTTCTTCTAATCGTTTGTGTCTACAGTTTAAATGGAGTCAAAGTTTTATGTCATTTTATACGGAGTTATTATCTAATGCAATTACATGAACGTATGACTTCTCGAATCGATGTAGCTTTTCGGGCGATGTAGAACTGTCATTTAGGGCCTACAACTGTTCCTAAGAGTCCTAAATTTCGTTTGCCATTTGCGAAACAGTTCCTTGTCATTTCGTAGCATTTTCTTGTAGTTATCGAAACATGTCGATGCGGTTCATTGCAGTACTAAAACAGTCTTTACGTTTCATTGCCACCATCGAAACATTAACTGATTTCCTTTTTTGCCGAAGCATGTCCTTCCATTTCTTTGCCATTATCTAAGAACGTCTTTGATCTTCTTCTCGACGTTTCTCTTCAGCGTAGTCTTGTACGTCAACATGATGTCATCCTGAGTCGTCTGCTCCAGCATTTTCTGACACTCCGCTGTCGGCAGATGGCACCTCTTGTAGTGGTGACTGGTGGCAAACGCCGGATCGACGAACTCGTAGTGGTTCCTCGCTTCGAAGGCCTTTGCCACTCCCATGCAGTAGTGATTGTGCATTTGAACGCAGCCCTGTGGATCGACATAGCTCTTCATCGCGTACCCATTCGGGCTGAGCGGTGCCTTGCGTCGATAGCGGATGATGGTGTAGTTGGTCGATTCGTTGCTATCCGGGTCGGAGTCCAGGAAGAAATACTGATTGAGGAACAGGTAGTTTGGTGGACCTGCCGTCGGACTTCGAGAGGAAGTCTTGTCCAGATGGGCCGCGAGTTCGCTGAGGTTGGAGTGGATCTTTGGAACGAGAACCTCGTCGAAGTCGATGACCAGGATCCAGTTGAAGCTGTGCATGTTCCGGTAGAGACAGTCATTGATGACAGGTGATCCGTGGAGGAGGAACTGGGAACGACCGGGCACCGGAAGTACGTCCGTCTTGCGCAGCTGGACGAAACCCTCCCTGGCGTAGTGACGCAGAACCTCAAGTCCCGGTCCGGATTCGAGGGACAGATCGTAGACGCCTACGCGACTCACTCCGAGTATACGCTGGAGCTCGAACCACTCGATCAGCCGATGCGGGTCTAGTTGACCGTAGGAGACCTGGACGCACACGGCGAAGTCCTCCTTCGCTTGCGGCTTCACTGGGACCTCGATCGGAACACAGGAAGAAACTGAGGGCAGACGATCTGGATTTCCGACTATCGTAACAGCAACCGGAAGCGGATGTCTCCTATCTCCCAGCGGGCAGGTGAAGATGTACTCCTTCAGCTTGACGCCAGCATCCAAATCCAAGCCAAAACCTATTGGTCCGGCCTTGGATTCCATCTGCACGACCACTGGAGTCTGATTCTTTGAGTTTGCCGTCTCGTGGTGGAAAGCGCAGTACAGTGTCTTCCCGGTGCGGTTCAGATAATCGTTTTCCAGTTTAGTGGACAATGCAATGATCCTTACAACCGCCTCGGACCCTATGGAAGGACGATCATCGATGAAGGCCGAGTAGGCGTAGAAACGCAGGGAATCATCGACGCTGAAGTCATACCAAACCCCATCCTCTGAATCGCGTCCTTTTCGATAGAGGCATGGAGCACTTGGCTGTTTCAAACCACCCCTTGTTGGAATGCTTGAGGTACTCTTTTGCCCCCAGGGGAAACCTCGCGTCGTGGTCATTATCCTCGAAAGAACTGTGTGGCTCGTAACGGAGTGACTTGACGATGGTTGTGGCGTGAGTGTCGTCTTCCTGCGTTTGCGAATCGAACCAGGTCGGTTGCTTGTTTCGAGACTAGTGGCCAGTGAATCGGAGGGCTGTCTGGTAAGCAGGAGAATGGGCGTGAGTGACGTCTTCCTGCGTTTGCGAATCGAACCAGGTCGGTTGCTTGTTTCGAGACTAGTGGCCAGTGAATCGGAGGGCTGTCTGGTAAGCAGGAGAATGGGCGTGAGTGACGTCTTCCTGCGTTTGCGAATCGAACCAGGTCGGTTGCTTGTTTCGAGTCTAGTGGCCAGTGAATCGGAGGGCTGTCTGGTAAGCAGGAGAATTCGGTGATCGGTGATCTGTTGAGGGGAAAGATCGAAGAAGACGAATCCACAAAGGAAACCGACAACGTTCAAAGTTAAGACGACCAGTCCAAGGAAGGAAATCGTTGCCTATGAGCATATACAAAAGAGAAAGACTCCGTGAAGTCATTATAATCACAGAGCCAGAACATCACCACCAATATGACCACCTTGATCTAGAAACCGTCACCACCACCGCACACAGCATCACCAACATATGCAGCACTACCAAAACACTACTGTAAACAAAAACACCAGTACCATCACGACAAATGGTGCCACCAGAATCACCACGACAAACACCACTGTAGCACAAGCACCAGTAAACACCAAACACCACAAACATCTCCACAAACATCATTGTAAACACAAACACCAGTGTATATCACCACAACCACAATCGCCAACACCTACCGCATCAAAAACACCACTACCGAATAACAACTACCACCAAAACCACATCTGAGGATTAAAATTGACAGCGGCGTGCAACAAATGTGCAATTACCTTACTTAACTTTTCCATACCTTAACATACCTTGCAAATCTTAAATTACCACGTGTCACTATCGCCACGAACAACAAAGCCACCTGATATCATGCTCGCCATTTCATGGTATCTGAATTCGACTCGAAAGTTAGACTAAGCCTTACCCGTAGTCGATAAATCCAGATGGACTTCATTGTGGCTACTGGTTGACTGCAGAAGTCTAACAGAAGATGCTTTTTCATACTACTGTCCACTGTCTTTGAGTCAATGAAACCAACGCTCATCCGCAAAGCATTTTCGTGAAATAGGGAAAACACTTCACGCGTAGATAAGACCTACTTCTGGTAAAACCATACACGGTTAGATTAGAGGCACACATTAAGATAATGACAAGGTAAGATACGTGTATGGCTGGCCTGTTCCTAAAAATCCGTCCACTAGACATTCAACCATACACGATTAACATTCTCGATACAGAAGTATTATAGGTCAACACGCAGAAGGGTGTATCAAATTTCTGTCTGTCTGCCTGCCTATCTGTCTGCGTATACCTCTTTCACTCTATACAGCCGAGACAGGATTCGTGATTGGCACAGAGACCTATATAGACCCTACTTCCCCATTCACGAGATAATGACAGCCTCCAGTCAATTCCTAAAGGTCGAGAGCTTAAGGGTCCTATAGCGGTCCGCTACCTGAACAACTGATTCGGTTGCAACTCGTCAAACCCTAAGGGTTGCCTTCACAATAGCAAACTAATATATCGCAGCCCTCCAACAGGGCTATATGAAGCCACTTACACATGCATAGGTCTAGAAAGGCCTAGCTCAAATGAGTTACGACCTAAGAAGGATCTATATAGACCTATTAGCAATTATCACTGCGTATATTTCGAGTATGAACACAATTCAGGGCAGGAGTTGACTTGAAAGGGTGATTTAATGTCCAAAAGGCAGAGTATCGTTAAATATATATATTCACGGTCAATTGTGACATTGTAAAAGTTTAACTATCGTCATGAATGGTTGAGCGCAACGTCAAACGAACAATCGTACACTATCCGTCTCGGTATCTGCCTGGAGGAGTTGGTGTTTGTTTATCTGTGCGTGTGTGTTTGTCCCGTGTCTCTGTCCCTCTGGCTGTACGGCTGTGTGTGGCCAGCAGGTCAAAGTGGACGCCATTACTACGAGTTTTCTTATTATCATGCAAATCGAGATAGGTGTGTCTACTGAGAAAATAATGAAACCACACCCACGCCAACCTAACACGGATTGGTATAGGTGACTAAATATACTCTACGCTTTACCGTAGGTAGCAAATACTAGCAATAGTCGGCACAATTTCTTCATTGGCCACCTAAAATTTCGATCAAGGCTCTCTGTTGTTGACGGCATAAAAGGATTTCATGTTAACAATAGCATAGTTTATCTAAATGCGTCAATCCCTGCTGTGAAGACTGGGGTGGTATATGGGGAGCGATGGGCGCGGACCTAAAAAATCAAAATGTGTCCAGGGAATAAGCTCCTACTTTGGAGAAGAGGGAGAAAATCCTGATGACATTGTAGTCATTCACATAGCAATGGCCATTGTTCGGCTACATTGTTTCGGTTTGTTTTGTTTATATTCTTGTTAATTCCTTGTTCATGTGCTCCAATCCGAAGCAATGACAATCGGCTTTGTCTTCGGCCTTCAGTTCATCTGCATCCGCCTCCACCTCCCTGTCTTCCGTGACAGATACTTGGGAATTGATTCCTGACGACATGTCCCTTACCTCTGTTCTCTGGCCATTCGGTTAATCGTACGTATTTTATGGATGTTCCCCAAGGACGCTCAAGGGATTGACATGAGACGAGAGGCCGCGTGGAAGGGAGAGAGACCATCAGCGTCGTTGCCGGTCTAACAGTTCAAAGCCCAATGAATAGCTACGATATGCAACGCACCGGAAATGTATTCGATGACCTCTATGCAAACTCTCCATCCATCTCCGCCCACTCTCCCTCTCTTGCCTGACACTGGAACCGAATGACCTCATGTTGACCCGAACTTCTCCTCTACTCCATCCTAACCTCTTCTGCCTTGAGTGAAGGGGTGACTCTGATACTCAACGCTTCCCTCAAAGTAGAACAACTCTTATAACCTTGATTCAGAACCGTTTACTGCACCTAACCTAAGTTTTTAAAGCGGTGGTCAGACAGTGGCGTAACAACCTTGCCGGGGGCCCTTGGACATTCTAAGCTTGGGGGCCCTTACCCATTATTTATCTGCATGCATTGTGTCTACGTAAATAATTGAACATTTATAATTATAGCGCCATTTCATGATATATATATATACTCAGAGCAGGGGTGCAAAAAACAGGTGTTTTAAAAAAGAAAAGTTGTTTTTGGGGGGTTTTGTTTTTTTATCTTTTTTTGTTTTTTGGGTTTTTTGTTTTAAAGATTTCCTATTTCGGATCATAAAACTCATAGAAATGGCTTAATACCGTTCAAATTAATTAGATGCATATAAATTAAATTAACTAGAACAGTATAACCATAGAATATCATAAAACGAAATTAACAACGACCATAGAACAATTGCCAAGAGCGTTGAAGAGACGCAAATTTTCTCATTTCTAATTTCAAATTTGTTAAAACCGAAATTTGCGTTTTTTTTATGTTAATGTCATTACGAATGAATATATTACATCATTTAGCAAAACAGTGCACAGTAAGCTGAAAGAGTCACCAGTGATGCTACTGTGGCACTGCCTACACAGTACCTAATGTAGTGAACATGTAGACTGTATAGTCTGTAGTTCCTCACGAATTTGGCTATTCTAGCTTTCTGTTCGCAAATGTGTCTATCAAGTCCCTTTCGTCATTTAATAAGCTGAAGGGAACATTAGAACATAAATTCGTCAAGAGCTGTAGACTTGTGGTATGGTTTGGATGATTGTAGGCTACTGTCTCAGTGGGCACAATCACAGCTTTAAAAAGGAAGCTAGGAAAATTGGGCTAAATGGAAAATTAAGTATGTTCAAAGTTAAATTTCAGTGGTTTTAAAACACTTACAACCCTTGTTGTGTTAAGTCGTCAATGTTTAAATTATGAAATTCGCTAGATGTCGTTTGTTTACATCATGTAACTGAAATGGACATAATGTGACATTTTCCCTAATAATTATTGTCACAGAAAACCGGACAAAAAGTGCATGAAATTTTTCAGTTGTTAAAAGCTTAGGGGCCCTTTAGACCTCGGGGGCCCCTGGACTTTGTCCACCCTCGTTATCTGGCTGTTACGCCACTGTGGTCAGAATGCAGTGACCTGCGTAGGTAGTAATCATCATCATCGTCGTCGTCATCATCGTCGTCATCGTCATCGTCATCGTCATGGATTTGAAAAATGACCGAGAACAATGGAGATAATTTATTCGTACCTATCGCCGTCAAATAGCTATTTTCTGTGTTTATTTTTCTGTGTTTATTTTTCTGTGTTTATTTTTCTGTGTTTATTTTTCTGTGTTTATTTTTCTGTGTTTATTTTTCTGTGTTTATTTTTCTGTGTTTATTTTTCTGTGTTTATTTTTCTGTGTTTATTTTTCTGTGTTTGTTTTTCTATTCGCCACTGAACTCCATCAATCACAAACCCAGACAAGCGCAGCAACTACGTTTGTTTGTAAGTAGGCCAAAGACTAAACCAACAGTATTGAGCCTGTACCAAGGAAACTCCGTAGGCCTATACGGTGCACATAGGCCTGAAAGGCGAGTGCCACGTGCACACGCAATCTCCCATTGGAATTCAGAATTCCCATTTGCCCTATGAAAGGTCAACAGTTACTGACGAGAATTCCAAACCGTCTGACATTTAGACTGATGCTCACAAGTCGAATAGCTGGCTTTCGGGAACGAAAGTAAGTAAGTAAGTAATAAGTTAGCAAGTAAGTAAGTATATTCATTATTAACCAATTGCTAATCACACTTTGGTGTACAGACATATAAAAAACACTGTTATAAAGTATACAGCTTCTTTACATAAAAATCTTTGTCCCGGCTTACAATCTATATATAATTTCGTTTATTGAAATCGAGTCAGGCGGTGAGGCGGGTCGAGATTGCTGCTCTCTGATGCTGTGAAGATATCCGGGAGCCTCTCTTCTATGCAACTGGAGCCTAACGCACTTCCTTCTGTGTATGACCATCCTCTTGGAACAGTCTGTCATAGCAAGTGTTTTGGAGGATTGTGGTGTGTTACAGATTATGCATACAAGTTGCTCAACATAAGCTTACGCAACGAAACCCACCAAAGAACTTAGATCTCGTGAGCAGCCCTTCGCGCTTCCGACCATAGACGACAGGAAATACATCTCGAGAGTTCTCTTGTAACATATTTTACTGAGTCCTTAATACAGAGGCCCCAATCACATAGAGGTCTCCATAGCAAAGGCAAGAACTTTTTGATTATAACCAGGCCCGGGTTAACCATTGGAGCACTGGAGCACGTGCTCCAGGGCCCCCGACGAGAAAGGGGCCCCCAATCCCAAATAAGAGTAATTTTTTTGCATCTCAAAACGCAAATTGAATTCACTTATTCACTTTTGGTGAAAAAAAATAGAATTCATATTTGTTAAAGTACGGCGACAAGTCACATTATTTTCCACTCAGCCTGAAACTTCTTAGATATGACTCTGGAGTTATTTTGGGTGAGGCTATTACTAGTCGAAGGAGTCTAGAATCTAGACTGACCACGCTTCGGTATACGTATCTCTGTTTGTCTATGTACCTATCTCTTCGTTCTTCTCCTCTTCCTGCCGTGGACTTTGAACAGCATGCCTTCAGCCAAGGCCCTCTAGATATTAATAATCAAGAGGTCCGTGCTTCAGCTCACCGGGCGAACCAGGTTCAACCCAGTCGACTGGTGGCCGCCTAGGGTCAGAAGTCAATGTAATTTGAACTATTATCATACGTATACATAGCCTTTGGGCGTTCATGCATATGTGTAAGTATTATGTATGTGTGTGCGTATGTATGCATGTATAATCTAATACATATATATATAAATGTATATGTATATCTAATATAATATGTAGTATGCATGTAAGACAGAGAACCGTTTCTATCTCATTCGTATCCATCTATTATTCAATCTATTTATCAGTCGTTAAATCTACAGCTACAGTAACTTTGCTGTAGTTTTAGTCATTATAAGTTAAACTTAAAGTATGAATAATCATTCAGTAATGTCGAGCACCAGCAAGTAGGCCTACATGTATGCCAGCGGGTTTTTGAAAGGGCTGAAAAGCTTGAACAAGGAAGCGAAATCTCAAAGTGTTAACTATATATAGCACCCCAAAACTGACGACGTTCTTTCAAAGTAGCCTAATAGTACTGCATCGCAGTCTGCGTCTGATTATGTCTTTGACTGATTGGAGGCTAGTGATGATAGTGAGCCGGAAATAGTCGGCAGATCGATCGCTGAGGAACTTGACGATGATATTAAATTTGAGTTCTAAAGACAGGATACATGGAAATGAAACGTTTGCAACTTCAAGTACTATTCAGTCTATCAACGCCTAATTGTGAAACATTGTCTATTCCTTATGAAGCCGCAAAATCAGAAGTGATGTGGGGCTATCAGTCTCAAATTTACTCATCCGAACAGGCTAATGACAAAGCAGTCGCAGAAAATGTATCAGTTTTATGCAATTATACTATACTAGTTGTACAATGCTAATTATACTATGTAAAGGGATTGCTCTGATGTGAAAATACAAGGTAAGATTTCATTCTGTATAATACGTATATATTCGCCCTACAATATGTTATTTCGTAATTTTCAGATTCTTTGGTAATATTGTATTTTCAAAGTATATCTGTCACCCGTGTAATTTCTTTCTGAGAGAAGCCTACCTTTTAGAGTCGACAACGAACGATCGGTTCTCAACACAACGGAAATTGCAATGAAGCTATAATATGCCTGAGTAAAATTAATATGCTTAGGCTACTATTATTGAATTTGTTGCTGATTGGAGTCTGAGCAGACTTGAATATTACTAAATAAGGGAAGGGGAAAATAGGGAGGGGCGGGAGAGGAGGAGAAATGGAAGGGAGGAGGAGGAGAAAGGGAAGGGAGCGAGGAGCCGGAAAAAGTCGGAGGGGCCCCAACATGACAGAGTGCTCCAGGGCCCCAGGGCCCCTTAACACGGGCCTGATTATAACATATTTGAGTAGTGCACACACTGCACAGTGCGCACAGACACAATTGGACACAAATATCTAAAACTAAGAAACAGTTCAAAGGTCAACAGTAACTTAGTATTCGGCGTCATTCTCATGTCAAATTAGTGAAACTTTCCGTGTTTATTTCTGCAGCATGCTATGTATGAGCCTCTACCTAAGTCAATACCGCCCTGGTAGGAGGAAACTTTAAGAACCACAAGCAGAATATAGAAGAGGTAAGTTTCAGATTCGAGTGAAAGAAAGTCATGGTAGGAGAATAACGATAATGAGAAGGCAGAGAGTTCCAGTTCTTTATTTATAGCACTTATCGTGGGCGTGATCAGTAAATCTGAATGAGAGACGCGGATATGCTTTCGCAAGGGGGCCAAATGTAGTATAGCGTTAAAGTAAATCTTTGAAACTTCTCAGCGGCATACAACGCAGCTGAAAAGACTGAACATTCTAATGCTCGATTTCAAGGCGCAACACTTTCTCGTGCAGGATATTGTTTCCGTTCATACATAGAATCTGATACGCACTGCAGAGGATTTTACGAAGGGGCTCAAGGAGGAGGAAAGGAATGTTGTGATGGGAGGGGAAAGCTGACAGTTTTGGTCTTAGAAACAGGTTTACCGCTATACATGTATGAGGGTAAAAGAGAGTGAAAATTCTCACTCTCCAGTAAAACTATAATATAATACAAACGCATAAAAGCTGGCTGTTAAATCGTGAATTCTTGCTACCTTGCTTCAGTTTGCTCGGGCTACCAGTCGCGTTTAAATTTCAAAATATTTCCCTATACGCAGACTGAAGAGCAATAGGAAATATTCGACAATTAAGCTCCATATGTTATCTAAAAAGGCTTGCAAATTTACACACACGTGCAACAAGTTAAGAGACTGTAACTATTCAGCGTTTTATTAAAAATCCATAGGCTATGTGCATCTCTACTTGCAATATTCCACGTAGAGCATGTGCAAACATATACAGGAATATGTTTGAATAGTTTTGCCTATCGATGTATTATTCATATCTGTAGTGTAGGCCGTGGTAAATACATTCTGATCCTACCATTCATATAGGCCTGGTCGCCAACGCAGATATTCCAGACCAAGCACATGCAGTGGGTCATAGAGCGGTACAGTCAAAGAGACAAAATAATAAAGAATGATACCAGATGACCTTCAGAGAAATAACATTAGGCAGGAGAAAAATATGGAAATAAAGTCAACGCGAACGAAAGGACATGAAGCGTACATACAGAAGAACAGACAGACGGACATAGACAGGGAGAGACATACAGAGAGACAGACAGACAAACAGACAGATAGAGACAGACAGACAGAGAGATAGAGACAGACAGGCAGACAGATAGAGACAGACAGCCAGACAGACAGACATACAGACAGACAGAAAGACAGACAAACAGAGTTAATGGGCCATTTTCTGTTTAATTTTAACACGCGAAACCTTTTGTACAAAATTCTGAAAAATCCTAGACATAAAAGTCAAGTTTAGTATCACCCTACTGCGGTGGCGATCTGCAATGTCGGACAGCCCCATGTCAGGCCCACACTGAGCCCGAAGCTGGCCAGTGGCACAATGGGGCTGCTCCCTATGGGCCGATGCTCATGGCTACACACTTAGGACAAATTTAGTGTCTTTAATAAAGTTTTGGACCAGCGAACGTGTACTTCCTCGAGCCAGACACAGTTCCGGTGCGAGGCTCAGCAACAGAGAGATATTTGGTTGATAACGTGTTTTGGAAATGGTAGCACTCGAGAGAAGCACAATGATGATGATGACGATGATAATGATGAGGAAGGGTATATGATGATGATGCTGATGTTGATGATGATAATGACAATGGTGATGACGACGATGATAACGATTATACTGGCAACGATGATGATGGTGATAATGATGGTGATGATGATGATGATAATGATGATGATGATAACGACGAAGATGATAGTGACAATGGTGATGATGACGACGACGATGATAATGAGTATGCTGGCAGCGATGATGATAATGATGATAAGTACATACGATGATGACGACAATGATGATGATGATGACGACGACGACGATGATGATGAGTATTATAACGATGATGATATAGCGCCATCGAAACCCAGATGAATCGAATGCCTTTGTTTGTCATACAACAATTGATCAACTTCAAAAACTTCTTCCTCTTTGGCTGCAGCGTCTTTACCACAATCGTCGCCCATTATCATCGCCATTACAATATTCTAAACGATTTCTTCATCATTTGTTTTAGGATTGCCCGTTGTCGTAACTCATAGGTGTTCGTCTTGAACGTTGTTATTGTCTTGTTGCATTCGATCACGTTTCAGTTCCTTAAATCGCTTCTGAAGTTGAATCTTAAGAAGACGATAGGTGGACTTCATCTCTTTGATGTATTCCTCCTCTTCTCTGTTCAGTATCATCAGAAAACTCTCCAGTTCCGGAAGACTAAAGGCATCCCACTAAAGAAAACATCGAAGAAACAAAATCTATTAATACAATCTATCGGCATTTATGTATATAGGTCGTCGGGACCTATGTACGTAGGTATGTATCAATATATGTATGTATTTATGTATGCATGTATGATGTATGTGTGCATATAATGGCCCCCATTCAGCGGGATTATTCCCTTCGGGTGAGCCTATTGCTCCCTTGTTTATCCTGTGATAATTGTATATAAAAAAATGATTATACTTTGTGTCTAACTACTGTTAAATATTACTTGTTTTGCTTTTTGTTATTGGGACCAATAAACAAATTGAATTGAATTGAATTGAATAATGTATATACGTATGCATGTATCTATGTATGTATGCACGTATATGTATAATGTATGAATGTGTGTATGCATGAATGTATACGTAGGCCTACATGTATGTATGTTTATATGAATGTATTTACGTGTGTATGTGCATGAACGTAGGTATATATGTATTTATTTAAAAATCAGGATATTTGTAGAGGCTTTTATGAATATCTAAAAGAAGCAGACAAAGACTTCCCACTGTACAGTAGCTTACAATACAATCCACCATATTTTAAAAATTATTTCAGCAAAAGTCACACGAGCAAAAATCAGTAAAAATGTCTGAGCCGCAGGCGTAATTTAATCTGTCGACTTAAACAACCACCACCTGAGTTTGTGACAGACACAGGCAGATGGATAGGCAGGCAGGCAGTCAGACACACACAGGCAGACAGACATGATTAGACAATCAGAGAAATCCACATATATACACAGAGGTACACTCTTACATGGCCTCGCTGATCAGATTATGCATTGGAGTTTGTGCGACATCGACGGATGCTTTGTGCTTAGTATAATGGCGCTATAGAAGACATAGCATAAGATTATACCACATTAGATTAGATCAGATTAGATTAGATTATAAAAGATTGCATAAGATTAGATAAGACAAGATAGGGCAAGACCAGACTATACTAGACTGGATAAGATTAGATTAACTTAGATATTAGATTAGATTAGATTAGATTAGATTAGATTATCTTAGATTAGATTAGATTAGATTAGATTAGAAACTTGGTTATATTATCTTAGATTAGATTGGCTTAGATTAGCCTGTGAATACCAGAATCTCTCCGGTGTCGTTCTCCTGAAGGACGAACTTGTTCTTCGCCAGTCCCTCCATCCCTTCGTCCGTCCAGCTCAGGCACATCGGTAGGGGCAACTCCTCGTCGTTCAACCGTCTCATCGACGCTATCATAACACAATGTATAACCGTAATCGTAAATTCACAGTATGCCACACCATACATGTACTATGCCAAAACACTACCACGCCATACTGAACTGTGGGGTCCATAATGCTATACTATACACGCCCATCTTCGAGATATGTAGGCCCTGCTGTCTTAACTGGTTTTGAAGAAAGTATCGTTGGTTTATTAGACTACGAATGTAGCTGACATGGTTTGAAAAAGAAAGGTTAAAATTTAAACGATTCCAAGCAGCTTGACACTATCCAGTTGCTCTCGTGTGCTGATGTATGGAAGCGAGGGACCTACGATCTCCCCGGAGCAGCCGAGCGAAGCCATTGACGACCCAATTGAATGGCAACCAGTATAAACAACTCTCTTATTCTCTCTTAATGACGGGGTGGAGCCAACATTATTTAACAGCTAAAGGACAGAATTCATGCATGCTTGTATGTGTTTATGCAAGTATTTATTCATGCATGTATGTATGCATGTATGTATGTATCTATCTATATATATCAAGATACTTTTTATAGCGTCTTTCAAATACCTCACAAAAGCGCGGCACACATGGCTACTTGACTTATCAAAACAAGTGTGTTTAAAGACATTTGCAGAATGTTTATTGCCTAATATAAATACAGCTATGAAAGGGACTGTGGACGTAGGACCACATTTATGATATACAGGTAATGCTTTTGAAGATTATTAATAGACTCTGACAAGCTTGTCGTTTCAACAACGCGTGCTCAGTTAAATTAAAATGGCTTCTTTCTGTAAAAGCCTACTTACCAGTTTTATCGTCGGATCCTTCTTTGTGGTAGAGAGCGAATTTCAACGGATTATCTTTTATCTTGAATTTAGACAAAAGTGAGCGAATCACTTCCTTTGTTGTTGTGTCGCTTAATTACAAAAAAACATAGAGTACAACAATCATTACAGATCAGAGTATGTAATGTATTTCACACTTATTTGGCGCGTAAAATTAGCAGCTCGTTACTTGCATGCAAACATTTTATATGTGCCAAACTTTCGACAGGCTGCATCTAATATAGGCCTAATCTAAACTGATTTAATGTGGTCTAATCTAATTTAATCTTATATAATTTAGTCTAATTTAATCTAGTAAAGTTTAGTCTAGTTTAATCTAATCTGATGTAATCTAATCTACTGTCTAGTCTAATATAACATAGTCTAATCTAGTCTAATTTAATCTAATCTACGTATCAATCGATGGTGGCTTCAAGTGATATTCTAGTCGAGAATCGTGATCAGTTGGAGAAGGACGTACGGTCGAAATCGATTTGGTCAAGAAAGCAGAGTAAGAATAAAGCTACGATGGGAAGCGAGTTGAAAGATGAGTTCAAAGATGAGTTAAGTGAGTTCAAAGAACTGGTTCTTGAATTTAGACCTGAAAGACAAGACTGCAGAACTTATAGAACAGAACAGCGAACTCCACTGCATCGGTCTATGCAGCAGCGGAGAAAGCCCTGGAGCTCAGTGCAGTTCTGGTACGAGGTGCAGCAAGAGAACTTGTTTGGATGGTAAGAAGAAGAAGAGCAGTCCTTTAAGCTATCCCTGAAGCCGTTGACGTCGACCCTCCCCAACCATTTCCCCGTCATAATACCACGTGAATGTCACGATATTTATTTAGTCTTCGAGTTTAACGACATCTCGCGGCCACATCGCTCGTTGACGTAAAATCATATATATATATATATATATACAGGGTGGGCCAGAAGTATTTGTTCAACTTTGAAGGCCTATAACTTAGGCAGTTTAGCAAGTAAGTGTATGCTTAATGCATCAAATTAAAGGTTGTTATATCAGCTATAAGTCCGACAAATTTCATTACGGTAGCTTGCACTACGCGCCATATAATTATTGTGTACCGCACCTACCTTGTTTTCTGACGTAAACAATAATTTCATCATGGCGCCGTTAACAGAAGATGACAGGACTTTGATTCGAATTTTAAGAATTGAAAAACATTTAAATGCATATCAAATGATGAATGAATTTCCTGCTAGAAACTGGAGTAAAAACAATCTCAACCGATTAATTAGACAAATTGACGCGAGTGCAAGTTCTAAACGTAAACCTGTTACTGGCCGTCCTCGTTCGGCACGTACCGCTGACAACATCGCTCGTGTAGCTGAATTGATCTGTAGCCAAGAGGATAATCCAGGCACAAGCAAAAGTCCTCGTGAGATTGAGCGCGAGACAGGAATATCGCGAAGCAGCGTACGGCGTATTGCTAAGAAAGATTTAAATTTAAAAATTTTCCGTCGTCGTGAGGTTCAACAACTGTCAGATGCCGATACTGTAAAACGATTGAATGCCTGCAAGCGACTCAAACTGCGTATGACACCAGAGAAGATCAACAAAACTTGGTTCTCTGACGAGAAAATATTCACTGTCCAAACACCAACAAACAGTCAAAACGACCGTGTCTATGCAAGTGTTAATCACAAACGTGATGTCACACCAGCTCGACTTCTGAAAGGCCGTAAACACTTTACTCAAAGCGTCATGGTTTCAGTGGCTGTCTCCAATCTCGGCAAAACTGCTCCATTCTTTGTGACACCCAAGGCCAAAGTGAACAGCGTGTACTACTGTGATGAGGTACTTGGACGTGGATTACTGCCAGATAACTTATGCGTTTGAAGTCTGGAAATGATTTCGTTTTTCAGCAAGACGGAGCTCCCGCTCATCGTTCTCGTCATACCGTGGAGTTTTTGAACGCGAACGTTCCTGAGTTCATCGAACCACATAACTGGCCGCCTAATAGCCCTGACTTAAACCCCGTTGATTACTCAATCTGGGGTCCTTTGCAGCAACGGGTTTATCGTGAACGGATAGTAAACGTCGAGCATCTGAAGCGCGTCATCACTCGTTGCTGGACTGAGCTCAGCCAGGAACTCATCAATGGAGCCATAGATCAATGGGCACGTCGCATTGATGCAGTCATTCGAGATCGTGGAAGACACATTGAATATTTATTTGATTAAATAATTCTTGGATTTCTTAATGGCTATCAATAATGCAAACTTGCAAAGACTAACTTTCCCAGTATTGTGTTTTGCAAGATAGACGAATTAAAATCATTGTAAACTGATACATATTCAGTACAGTAGTTTTACGCAATTATTATTAAAGCTAAAAATGTAAATTTTTGAGCAGTTGTAGCTGATATAACAACCTTTAATTTGATGCATTAAGCATACACTTACTTGCTAAACTGCCTAAGTTATAGGCCTTCAAAGTTGAACAAATACTTCTGGTCCACCCTGTATATATATACATAAGCTGTTGCACAAACAACCTGAAGGGCATTAAACTCGGCAGATGTCAGCCAGCATAGTGGTTTTTTGCTATTTTAAACTATGCAAGTAGCTAACGCATTTGAATCTCATTTTCACTTACTAGCAAAGTATATGCATGCTCACTTGTACATTTGAACAGTATTTTCCAATTCAAATGTTCGAACTAAATGCAATATATATATATAATTATATATAGCAGCAACAGCAAGTGTAGTTCGACAGCCCCATATACATTCCCTACGAAACTGTAATGTCACGACTGTGTTCAGTCTAGATGCTTTGACACCAACCTACTTACCTACCGAAGTTCCTGCCTACTCACCTACCAAGCAACCAAACAACCAACCAAAAACCAACCAACCCACTGTCTATGTATATCTACCTACCTACATATCTACCTAAGTAACTATCAGATTATCTATCTACCTATCTACTTAAGTACATATCTACCGTATACCTAACTATCTACCTACGTGCCTATCTACTTATCTGTCTCCTTACCGACCTCGATGAGCAACAAAGAATTGCTGACTAGGATCACCATTAAAATTAAAAATACGATTTCGATTACAATTACAATTACGATTATAATTACGATTACATTCGCAATAACGATAACAGTATAAGGGTTGGCGTTTTATATCAAGCATTCCAACCTGTTGATGTGAATGACTTTCGTCGTGTCTTTCGGCAGATAGAAGAAGGTCGTCTGTGAGTCATCCGTGGTTGCAGAGGCAGGTGGCGATGCAGGTGATGCTGATGGTGATGCTGGTGGTGATGCCTGGGAGGATGCGGCATCCTGCTTGAGGACATCGTAAAGCGTCGGAGGCTGGGCAGGGACCGCCATCTCCACTGGACGAATAAGGTTCATCTGAACTCTTATGAAACCGTGGAATGTCTCGCTGTCTTGCTCCTTTCATCCAATTAAACACAATTAACAGCTAATCAAGGACTGTTATTGTAAACTTCCCCTAGGTATATAAGAATAAACCATTATACAGACTGCTGTATAATAATTATTTATTATGCTTGTGAGTGGCAGTACGTATGTTAAGGTAAGTGAGACGTAAGAAAAGGTGAAGTGTGGTAAGGCGCAGTTAATGTAAGTTAAGGGTACATCGTAATCGTAATCTCCAAACTTCTAAAGCGCCACTCGAAAGCCAACCGCAGGGCACCAGCTTATTCACGAGCGCTGATAGAGTTAGCACTATATAAGGTGGGGTAAGATAATGTAGGGAAAATTATTAGGGATTGGAAAATATAAGGGAGATAAATGAAAGGTAATGTATCAGGTAAGGCTTACGGTAAGTTACGGTACTTGAAGGTAAGACATAAAGATAAGGTATGGTAAGGGAAGGGAAGATAAGATGCAAGGTAAGGTCACAAGTCGTCATCATCATCAGCTCCTGACGCCAGCCATTTGGCGGCTATGAGTACGAATAAATTATCTCCATTGTCCAGGTAACATATTAGGTCAAGGTAACATATTAGGTAAGATCGCAAAGTAAAGTAACGTTGTGTAAATTTAGGTCTCTTAGGATTTCCTTGCTGTCCGTATCAGTGAAGACATGAATTATCTGTAGATGTAAATTCACGAGTGCGTGTATGTTCCAGTGTTCGTGTGTGTTTGCTTAGAATGTCGTGTGCCTACCATTCCTGTGATGTTGAAGACTGCGCTTCTCGATAGAGTGGCATGGATGTCCGCTAGTTTAGACGCTGATCTTTTGGATATCCTTTTATAACGCTTCACCGTCGCCATCTTTTTTGATTTAATCTAATCTAATCTATTCTGATCTAACTTCTATAGCGCCATAACGCACAAGGCATTAATCGATAGTCGGGCCAAACGAAACCGCAATAACCGTTACACGTTGGAGAAACCCGTTCGATATCTGTGTTAAGAAACCAGCGGCCTATGTATACTCAATCGTACTGTATTGTAATGCAGTCGCAACTAACTGAAGTCTTACACCTAATCTCCTATAATCTTTTCGATTTCTAACTTCCAATCCAAATCTCAACTCGAGTCAGTTGTAACTTCTGTCCAAACGCGTTGCTCGCACTGTAGGCTATGTCTACTGGCCGATATCCAACATGCAAACACTCTTTTGTTAACAGCACAACGAGAGGTAACTTCATTATGCATTGCATAGTTGAATATGCAGGCCTAACCCTACAATATGGGCCTGTATTTAGTGCGTTCCCCTGCTATGACTGCCGTAGGTCTACACGCTACGAGGCACCCACAACCGAGCTAAGAATGACGACAGGCTTTTGTGTACTCTGGTAAACAAGCTTTTGCGACCACCGCCAACAATAAATTGAAGTCCACAATTACAGGCTACTGGCTATATGACTATGCGACGTATCAAGGTCAATTGCGGCTTATGAATATTCCGTTAGGTGAGGCACTGACAGGTCGCTGTGTGTCAGCTCTAAATACAGAAATTAGCCGATACCATGATACACTGAAGTATTTGTCTCCAAAGGAGGGGATACTAGATGTTGCCCTGCTTTAGTTTGAGACGCGGGAGTCCATTGGTTAGTCACTCACCTTGTAGCGCAGTGGGTACGGGTTCGATCCTCCTCCCATGAGACGGTCACTGTGTGGGGACTTTGGACAAGCCATTCATACTCGTAATTGCTCAGCGACATCGATTGATGCTTGGTACTGGATGCTGGTGCTTGATAATAATAATAATAATAATAATAATAATAATAATAATAATAATAATAATAATAATAATAATAATAATAATAATAATAATAATAATAATAATAGTAGTAGTAGCAGTAGCAGTAGCAGTAGCAGTAGCAGTAGCAGTCACAGTAGCAGTAGTAATGCTGTTACGTATAAAATGTCTGGTGTGTCGACATATTCAATACAATACATTTGCAATATGTAGCCTGCTGCATTTGTGTCTAATGTTTTTAATTTTTATGCTCTTTGACCGGACCTCATTTACGGTCGGTGATCTCACCATTTGGAACTCTATCTCTCCTCCTCACGTTCGCAACGCTGTTACTGAGACTATCTATCACTCTCTACAGAAGACCGAAATCTTCGAGTCTCTGTGTTCTCTGTAGGCCTACCCTGCTTCAATGTGCAGTCCTGAACTTTGTAAGGAGCATTATCAAATTTCAGCTGCATTATATTGTATTGTGCACCAAAGGGCTTTGCAAAATCAATCTGGAAATAGAAGAGAGGGTACCTGGAACCGAGACACATCATGATCGGGCAGTGTAAGGGTATAGATCGGAACGCCACGGCGTCAAAGTACTGGAATACAACTGCTAGGTGTTGGAAGAGGTATCGTGTTTCTCTGTAGGCACTGGAATGCGGGAGAGACAAATTTGATGTGAATATTCTGAATGCGACATTATCATGTCACACGAGTGACTCATAAGTACTCTCGTACAATTAGCATCTGCTGGGTGCAGAAATTAAGTCTATTATAATTACGAGAACAGGTTTCAAATTGGGTTTGTTATTATCGAGGATACACCCAGTTGAGATACACAGAGCCCTCCTCCGTCAGCCTTTATTATAATTTCAATGCGAATTCTGATACAACGCGATAGGTAACAGAGGTGACAAATTTCTGATTTGATCCACTGCTCTGCTTCGTTAAAACGTGATTTGTTTTAGCATGGCATACTGCGTGCAGCTTCCAACTGGTAACTGAATTAACAAAGTCTCAGACACTCGTTTATGGTAGACATTTACTTGTATTGTTGTTTATTTAGTTCAGAGCTGTAACATGCCAAAAATAATCTTTGTCGGCGGCAACGGCCTATGTTGTCATAAGCTGCCGTTAAACTATGGATTCATCCATTGTTGTTTATTTATATTTATATGTATTGTGTTTTATATATGTCGGAAACAATATGGCAAACCATGGGTAGCAATTTTATATATATATATATATATATATATATATATTTGTGCACATTATGCTGCTTAGTAGAATATAACGGAGGTACTTAAAGCTAAGATACAGGCTCTTGCTCTGTACACCCCACTCCATGATTGTCCTAACGCTAATACAATTAGCTGAAGACGGATTTATCTATATTGCCTGTGTGATTTATGTCTTCGAAACGTTGGCCAACGTATTTGCATTGTACGCTTATAAATCAGTACAATGTCATGTTCAGAACATTTATGCTCGGATCTGAAGAGCTCAGTCACAGCCTTGTACTCGGGTGGTGCCAGGCCGAAGCCTGGATAAAGGAGGAGGACAACGCTAATAATGTCCGTTATGACACAGAGGCATTAAATATCAACTAGCTACATGTATGCATTCAGAATTCAAACATATGACACGGTAACCGAGTGGTTTGAGCGCTTACCTTGTAAAGCTAAGTGTGTGGGTTCACGTTTCCTCTGAGACGGTTACTGTGCAGACACCATGAGCACGTGTTCTAGCGCCATCGATTGATGCCATTAAGTAGCGGCGCTAAATAAATATAGGAAAGGTTAATACGTATCTTCAGACCATTTATGTAACGCCAACTTACCAGACTCATGATCAGACCTTGAGCGTTGTTATTGAAGACCTCAATCTTGTGTCGCAGTATCTCTCTGGACATGTTGGCCTTCACCCTCTGACCTTGCTGACCTCTTGACCAAGGCGGTTGCTGACCGGGCGGATATGCCCCGATCGCTTCTGGACCCTCCTGCAAAGGTAAACCATCACTGGTAGGTTTCACTTAAATGTCAGCAGTTAAATTACCACGCTCTAATTAAAGCATATTTACTCTCGGATGGTTGGTTTTTCTGTTTAACGACTAGCTGTGTGGTAACAAAGACCATTAGCGTCGCCCTCCTCCTTTATCCAAGCTTGGGACTGGCACTGTCAGAAAGCGAACAGTGGCGGAGATTTACTCTCTGATTAATTAATTAAACGCTTATACCTAGAAGATTACTCTCTAATTCAGGTGTGGGCAACTTCTTTTGACAATGGGCCGCCCTAAGATTTAAGGGCAGCTCAGGAGTCGCATGCCAATCGCGGGCTAATTTGGGCAGATTCATTTGCCCCAGAAAATGAGACAATATTAATTTTATTCAAACTAAATATTGAAGAATAACTGTTAAAGTAAATGAAGATAATTTTATGATGGAAACCTAATTATCCTAATACCTAGTCCCAGAGTCTTGTAATACTACAATAAAAAAAGCAATATTATGTTTTAAGTTAATTCGTTTTTCAAAATACATAAAACGGATAAAAGGTCCCAAAGTGCCAGGTACAATTCCAATATAAAAGACAAGTCATGGGCCTGCTCAAAAGGACCGCAGGGTCTTGTGTTGCCCACCTCTGCTCTAATTAATAAATTAATTAATAGAAGATTATCGTAGTACTCTGCCTCATTAAAGTACATACAAAAACACGGTCTACGAGATCGGTTTCTAGATACTAACGAAAAATATGATGATTTAATAGAAGATCATATCGTAGGTTGCTAGGCAACTTAATCCAGAAAACTGGACTGATCACATGCAGCTTCTATATTGATAAGCAATAGTTGCTATGCAGTTTTGGTTGAGAAAACCAACGAACGTGCAGGTCTTCTGGGCAAATTAGTATCTAATGTTGTCAGACATTAATTAGTTTAAAGAGCGTGGTTTCAGGAACGACTGTCTGTAGGGCAATCATTAAGAATCGAATGAGTATCCTTCTGTAAACCGGATCAAGGTCTCTGAAACCTTAGGTGGTCTCAGATTTTGTATAGGTTTCATTTTCTTGACATCGGCATATGCAGGCATGTTACATTGTCCTTGTTGTCTATCTATTCATCTGTATGTCTATCTATCTGTATGTCTGCCTGTCTGCATGTCTGCCTGTCTGCATGTCTGTCATCTGCCTCTCTTGCTTAACGCAGGTACCTTTCGTATGACACCTCCGTATGCTGTCGCCATCTGTTGCTGTGGTATCTGTTGAGGTCTCGAACCATCGCCCGCTGCATTAGGAGGCTGCCTCGAATCGACAACACCCACTTCTGAAAAAGAATTCAACGAAACCTGTTATAACATTACTAAAAACTAACAGCTATCATGATACCAACATAAAGTAGCATAACATTGGTTTTAATTGGTTCAGAAAAAGTTCATCTATGTTGGAGTCCCTGTTGTACCCGTTTACCATAACTGCAACAACATCTGGCGTCAAATTACATAGGCCTACGTCAAGAAAACAATCGGTCCTGATAACAGAGCCGCCCAACGGCAACTTCTAGGCACCAACCATTCATATTTTTATTTTCACAATCAGAATAATTTTGGCGCAAAGCCAAAAGCTGGCTGTGAGTCAAGCCGTGGAGATCTAAATAGTTAGGTGTTACTCTTAGCCTAGCCTATACTCCAGACACTGAAATTTGGTAAGGGTCTGGAACAGGTTCGCGGATGACAGCTTTGTAAATAATATTGAGCTGGAAAGATGATGCAACCAATTTATCAAAGATTGCTCCTGGAAAATACATTCCAGTCTGGAAAGTCAATTATTGCAAGCAAGTGTATGTACTGCCTCGATATTTATTTAGCTCCTACGGAGACCCGTATTAAGGAGCCAATTAACGCCAACTAATAGATTTACATGGTTTCCACTTCCTGTGTCTTGAGCTTTCTGTGTTAGAACGTTACGATTTTCAATGGAAGGCTATTTCAGACTATATCCAATGTACGAGAAAGCGCTCTTTACGAGATGTACATTCTTGTACAATGTGCCAGATGTACGAGATGTTCCATGAACGAGATAGCGCGATGTGCTCACATTGTAGTGCTGCACATCGCGAGGCCAGCAATTCTCCACGGACAACCAAACGCAACGAGAGCCGACCTATATTCGTACACTTTCTATAGGAAGCGATAAAACTCTTCAGTCGCCTCAATTGGCATTAGGCCCGATTCACTGTGGCTGGCAACCAGACATTTTGGTTCCGCATTGCTAACTTATTATCTAATTGTTCAACATACTGGTCGACTGACTGACTGATTGAACGAGCGAGTGAGTGAGTGAATGAGCGATTGACTGACTTGTTTACTTACTGGCTGACAGACTGACCGACCGACTGAGTGAATGAGTGAGTAAATGAGTGAGTAAGTAAGTAAATGAGTGAATGAGTGAGTGAGTGAGTGAGTGAGTAAGTGATTGAATGAGTGTGTGAGTGAGTGAGTAAGTAAGTGAGTGAGTGAGTGAGTGAGTGAGTGAGTGAGTGAGTGAGTGAGTGAGTGAGTGAGTGGGTGAGTGAGTGAGAGAGTGAGTGAGTGAGTGAGTGAGTGAGTGAGTGAGTGAGTGAGTGAGTGAGTGAGTGAGTGAGTGAGTGAGTGAGTGAGTGAGTGAGTGAGTGAGTGAGTGAGGTGAGTGAGTGAGTGAGTGAGTGAGTGAGTGAGTGAGTGAGTGCTGTGAGTGACTGACTCACTGACTATCTGAATGACCATCTGAATGACTGATTTAGTGTGGAGTGAAGGAGTGAATGACTGACTGACTAGCTAATCGATCTAACCGTTTGCTTGTCTGAGTTCCATCATTCGTGCGACCATGTCGTCGAAATCATTGAAGCGGAAGATGGCAATTGGAGCGTTGCGACTTTGACTCCAGCTTCCGGTGTCGGTCTCACTTCCGGTGGGGGCGCCGTCGTCGCGACTGTTGGATCGCGACAGGTTTCCGATGCTGTCGAATTTGAACTTGTACTTGTTGAAGATGTTGCGGTCATCCGGGGGTCCATTTCCCGTTGCGTCCTGGATGGAAGGCTGGTCACCTCCGCCGCACGGATAGTGCACCTCGCTGATCTCGATGTTCGATGGTCTGGATGTGGCGGGGGAGACGGAAGGACGAGCCACGTGACCTTGGTATTGTTGTTGTTGCTGTTGTTGCTGTTGTTGTTGTTGTTGTTGTTGGCGCTGGATGAGAAACTGTTGGATGCTGTCGGCGATGATTTTGTCGAACTCTCCCATCTTGTCGGATCCTCCGCTGGTGATGACGCGTCCTCTGATGACACGAGGTACCTCTTGGGAAGATCTGGGTTGTTCTTGTTGGATGCTGGTCGTGTAGACAAAGGGCTGCTGCTGCTGCTGATGTTGCTGCTGCTGCTGCTGCATGTACTGCTGCGGCTGCGGCTGCTGGTAGTGTTGTGGATGCTGCTGCTGCATCTGTCCCATTCGCATTGGGATGACCTGGACAACACCCAACGACCCTCGGCGTGTGCCCACTGGACCGGACCCACCTCCCATCTGGATGCTGACCGGATTCGATCCCATGATGAACATCTCTCGCGAATCGCTTCTTCCGGCATCTCTGAGGAACATTCGCGGCTTTGCTTGGCCACGTGCCTCCGCCTGACCTTCCGTGACCCCGTTACCTTGAGGGATCCAACTTCCCGTCGACCCCTGATCCACGGATGCGGTGCGCGGGATCGTCGCCAGGGTGCGGTAGCCAGGGTGGGAGGAGTAGACGACCGTCGGGGACTGAACGAAGGTCTTCTGAGACGGGTACTGGTTCTGCTGCTGCTGATGCTGGCCTTGCCACTCGGAGGATGCTTCGGCCTCGCCTCCCTCCGGTCTGGGTCTCATCACGTATCTCAGATTCGGAGGCTGAGCCGTGGATGGGGAGGATGGGGAGGCTGAAGTGAAGGATGGGTAGGGCTGCGAGGAACTGATTGCGATGATCCGTGGAGACTCCGAACCCTGGCTGGACGCCTGGTAAGAGTATGGAGTTCCAGATGTGAAGACCCGCATTGTTGGCGGCGAGTAGGTCCCAGAGGGATCGCGGACTGCATGCCTAGATGCGTCGAAGTCCTGCGGCCTCTGGGTGAAGTACTGCGAGGGTGGGGGAGCCCCCGTCGAACCGGTCACAATTCTCCCGCTCGGTCCGATCCGTATAACCTGCGGGGCCATCTCTGGGTTGTAACCCTGGCCGATGCGAATCACCCTCGGGGACGTGTCGTACCCGTCTGTAGGGTAGCCCTGTCCGACTCGTAGGACCTGCGGGGCATCGTTGCGGCCCACTCGGATGACGTGGGACAGTCCTGTGTCGACTGAGCCCCTCCTGTTGGCTGCAGCGGCTGGGTCGTGCTTGAGGTTGTAGACGGCTCGAGGGAGGATGCGGATGACCTGTGGACCAGAAGCATCCTCCGCCTGAGGGTAATCCCCGTAGGCAGAGGAGGACTGAGTTGGGACCAGGATTCGAACCCGCTGCGCTCCGCTGCCTCCAGGCTCGCCTCTTGATCCAGCTCTACCGTCTGACTGATAGACCATCCGGCGCTGCTGGGTCCCGTATCCGTCGTCATCCATTTCCGCTTCCGGTATTCGAGACCCCGAACAACAGAGAGTAAACAAGGTGATCAGAAATAGAGGTCGAATAGTCACTGTGGTTTTGACGGGAAGTCGGGCTCTTCAGTTCTACGACACAAGGCATTGAAACAGATGCAGAACGAACTGGTTTCGGATCATCATCATCATCATCATCATCATCATCATCATCATCATCATCATCATCATCATCATCATCATCATCATCATCATCATCATCATCATCATCATCATCATCATCATCATCATCATCATCATCATCATCATCATCATCATCATCATCATCATCATCATCATCATCATCATCATCATCATCATCATCATCATCATCATCATCATCATCATCATCATCATCATCATCATCATCATCATCATCATCATCATCATCATCATCATCATCATCATCATCATCATCATCATCATCATCATCATCATCATCATCATCATCATCATTTTACATCCAAGTACTGATATACGACTATTTGCTGATGATACAAATATTTTCTGTTTCATGCATGTAAAATAGCAGACTTGCATGCAAACGCTAACACCATGTTAAATAACTTGTGTGATTGGTTTTTGGCTAATAAAATGTCTTTTAACAAAGATAAGACGTCCTATATGTTTTTCGACTTCAAAAGAAAAACATCCTCTGATGACATTGGTCTTTCATTGGACAATGTTAGACTTTCATGTGAAAGTTCCTGTAAGTACCTTGGGGTGATCATTGATGAAAAACTAAATTGGAAAGAACATATTGAGTATGTTATTACAAAAATAAAGAAATTCATTGGGATTTTCTTCAGGTTAAGAAACAAGTTAAATTGTCGTATCTTAAAAGATTTATTTTTTGCATTAATTTACCCTCACCTGTTGTATGGGGTGGAAATTTATTCTGCTGCAAGCAAGTCTGCTTTGTATCGCTTAAATATTTGTATTAACCGTATCCTACGTACATTGCAATGTGCCCCTCTTAGTACACCTGTTGCTGATCTATACAGAAACTATAATCTTCTTCTTGTTTAAAGTCTTTAAAGCTTTAAAGTACTCCTAAGTTGTATGTGTTTGCTTCCCAGTTGGAAAAAATGGATTATTAACAATTGTCATGAGACTGGTTTGTTAAATGGTACCAGTATTTTGTACTTGCTCTTTTAAAACGTGTATTACGCCAGCATTATTAGGGTGACCGGCGAGATGAGTCCTATGTGACTTCACCGGTAGCCCACCACTCGGTTTGTAAAATTTGTGTATTGTCATTTTGCTTTATTTTGTGGTGAATAAACTACTTACATCATCATCATCATCATCATCATCATCATCATCATCATCATCATCATCATCATCATCATCATCATCATCATCATCATCATCATCATCATCATCATCATCATCATCATCATCATCATCATCATCATCATCATCATCATCATCATCATCATCATCATCATCATCATCATCATCATCATCATCATCATCATCATCATCATCATCATCATCATCATCATCATCATCATCATCATCATCATCATCATCATCATCATCATCATCATCATCATCATCATCATCATCATCATCATCATCATCATCATCATCATCGGGCAATTTAAGAGCCAACACAAAGAATTTGAATTACATGAAAAATAAAAGCAACTTATAAATAACACGAAAAGCAAAAGGCAGAAGAGCAAGAATACAAAAATGGAGGATACTGCATTGTATTGCATTGCATTTGCAAACTTCTTTTGCATCGCTTTGTATTTGGCCATCTCTAAAGCGCTTCTCATAGCATGAGCCTTCGGAAGAGCAATGCGCATTTGTTGTGTTTATTTTAGTTGGCCATTTGTAAGACCATTTGTAAAGACCCTCTTACAGTGTTAGCTATTCAGAGGCGCTCTCAGACTGGGAGCCCCGAGGGAATAGGAAAGCTTTAAAGTTTAAAGTAGTGAGCAGGAATGGAAGAGGTCCCGGTCAATATATGGATCCGAAAGAAGAATGCGAAGAAGAGAGGAATGCAAAGTGGAAGGAGAAGAGGAAGAAGGTGGAGAAGGAGGAGGAGGAGGAGAAGGAGGAGAAGGAGAAGGAGGAGGATCAAAGAAACAGAAGAGGACGACGAACAATAGCAAAAACAACAACATCAAGAACCAAGTAAGAAAGAAATAGATGTGGTGAGTTAGAACAAGAAGGAAGCATTAGCCATGGAAAAAGAAGTAATTATATTTATTAATGATTATGACGACAATGACGATTATGGTGAGGAAACTGAGGAGGAGGAGGAGGAGGAGGAGGAGGAGGAGGAGGAGGAGGAGGAGGAGGAGGAGGAAGAGGAGGAGGAGGAGGAGGAGGAGGAGGAGGAGGAGGAGGAGGAGGAGGTAGAAGAGGACCATGAGGAAGACGATCGAAAAGGAGAAGGAAAAGTTGGAAGATAAGGAAGAGAGAAGTAGGACATGGTAATGTGGAGACGTAAAAGGAATCGAGTGTGATAGGCAGGAATTGAGCAGGAGAAAAGATAAGGAAGGAAGGATAAAACGGCATAAGCAAGTAGACTGAAGAAGCGAGGTGCAGGAGAAAGTGAGTTCAGGGAGAAGTGTAAAGAAGAGGAACAGAAAGAGGAGGATGTAGGTTAGAGGATGCGGTGGAGGCAGAATAAACAGAAGAGGATTAGGAGAAGGAGGAAACGGAGGAGGAAAGCAGAAGAGGACTAGGAGAAGGAGGAGAGGTAGGATGAAAGCAGAAGAGAATTAGGAGAAGTATATGAGAGGTAGGATGGAAGCAGATTTGGACTAGGAGAGGGAGGAAAGGGAGGATGAAAGCGCAGCTAAGAGAAACAAGAATGTATACGAAGATAGAACTGACAAAAGGCTTGAAGACAACGACATATACGAAACGAAAAGAAAAACTACATTCTCCTGGAGCATTAAGTTCATCGATCACAATCCCCACTGGCCTATGTAGAGAATCGTGTTCTCAAAAATGGCTGTAGAAATGGGAAGAAACACCCCAACGGGGTTGAAACAAGACATCATAGGCAGACCACACAAGTAGGTACCACCACGACTGAAGGCAGAGATGATAGTATACAGTTTCCTTTGCCTATCACTTTTAAACCAAGATGCCAGTTAACTTGCAAAGGGAGAGGATCAGGGAGGGTAAATCCGTTGTTGGCTCCAACCGATTATGGTGTCACGATTGCCTGCTGGACTTGAAACGTAAAAAAGTTCACGAAAAGCTGGAAACTAAAGTTAGAAACACTGAGAAACGTAAAACTGGGGAACACAAAAACGTGGACAATGAGATAGTTCATAAAAATTTGGAACTAAAAGGTTATCAAGGTATTGGATGACTAAAGTGAACGTCGAAGGGTGTGGTGCCAAATAAATGATAAGAGGAAATCATCATGGTACGATCTTGTTCTAATCTACATGGTTTCGCTTTTACGCATAGGCGGGACTTTTTATTGCCATGGTGGTGCACGTATCATCACACCACCACTTTAAAAAGTGATGGGACAGTCACCACCATTATTTGACCTTATGCTGAAATATTTTTGCCACATGACAACGTTATTTTGCTTTGAAGCAAGTTCAAGAAACGAAATTAGCAGCGAGGTAGTCATGATGCATGCATACTAAACTATGACAGTATTGATAGATGCCTTCAGATTTAACTTAGATATCTTGATGGGGCGCTATATAAATGTTCAATTACATTACGTTAACTTGCTCATTGTTTAATGTTGCATAAATTGGTTATTGGAGGAAGGGCGGGATAAATTGGTCAACGCCACTTTGGGGTAAAGTTACCCATTGCTTTTATGAACTTCAGGACCCACCGTAGCTCATCGATTTAGCCTAATAACTCATTTTAAACGATATCCTTGACTCGACCCAAACAAAGTTTCCACAACTTCGGAACCAACAACGGTGGACTTACTGTCCGACGGTACACGCCCTCATATCTTGCTTTAATTAATTATAGGGCGCTTTAATTTTAATCAACCGGTTTTTTACTTGGCCTATGTTGTAAAGTTACGCAGCTGGTTTTGATATGGCACCAATTGTTATGCTTGCGGAAGCATTGCTTTGCGTTTGTGATTCATGGTAAAACCGCGTTAATAGCAATTCGTTGCTCAGAAGAGGAGGAGCCCTCCCTCTATAAGGCAGAGAATGACGACTAAATGACTAAGACTTAGTATCTGAATGACTCTCCTACTGCGCATACATGTGTATGTATGTATGCTTGAATATATGTATGTATATATGTATGTATGTATATATAAATGTATAACGATGTGTGTATTGATGTATTAATTAAGTGTTTATGTAAGTGTCACCAACTCTTTTCTTTCTTAGTTGTGACCTACCTCAAGAACTTTCCTTATCTCTACATATAAATTGCTCAACGTCTTCTAACTGTTTAAGAATTAAATTGACACAGTTCTTTGAATATTTCTCCTTTCTTCAAACACAGTTATTTCAAACGTACAATCAAAGTTCTTATCAATACAACTCAACTGCAACTTCTAACATACAGCTCTCTACTGCATTAAACCAACTACTACACTGTATTGTTCAAATTCACTGTCATCAGCAGTTTCTAAGTTTTGGCGCGCTAACTGCACGTGTAGAGAATCTATCGTCAGCCAAAGTTTAGGCTACTTTAGGCCAAGCGCCCACGAGCCGACAGCGCAACTAAGGCCTAAGACTAAAACGCTTAACAATCGATACACATTATATATATATCAACCTAAAGAACACCTGTGCTCATTATATATGCAAAACACTTGTTCACATTACCTCCTTCCCTTTCTTTGGATTGAGCAAATTAAACTTAAAAATTTGCAAAATCATCATGTACTAAATTATGCAATAAACTTAATACTATATAATACAGTAAAATAAACAATCTTATAATCTAGATAAACAATCTGCTACAACATTTAATCGTCCTTTCTTATAATTAACTTCTACATCAAAAGTTTGCAGTGCTAAAGCCCAACGCACCAGTTTAGCAGACTTAGACATAGATTCAGTCAGATAAGTTAAAGGATTGTGATCGGTAAAGATGTGAACTTTAGATCCAATGATTATCTCTTTTAACTTATTTAGAGCCCAAACAATAGCATAGGCTTCTTTCTCTACAGTTGCCCATCTCTTCTGGGTGTCAGTCAGCTTCTGACTTATAAATGACACAGGGCGCTCTATTCCCTTATCATCCATCTGCGTTAAAACAGCTCCTACTGCAAAATCACTACTATCGCAGTACAAATTAAAAGGTTTTCCAACATCAAAAACATATAAAACAACTTTAGAGCGTACAGCATCTTTAAGTAAATTAAATGCCTGTTGATGTCTATCAGTCCAATCAATCTTATCTGGAACATGTTTGCTTGTCAAATCAGATAGAGGCTTCGCAATCTGTGCAAAATCTTTGATAAACTGTCTATAGTAACCAAAAAATCCCAGCAATTGCTTAACTTGTTTCTTCGTTTCTGGAGTTTTCAGATTAATTAAACTTTCAATTCTATCTGGATTCATTTGAATCGTTCCAGAACCAACCACATGACCGATGAACTTTACCTCACTCTTACCAAAGATACATTTCTTTAAGTTCAGAGTAATGTTATGCAGTCTCATTTGCATTAAATATGCATCTAAATGCTGTAAATGAATCTTCCAGTCATCTGAATGCACAGCAATGTCATCTACATAGGGCTCAGCAAATTCATTTATAGGCTGTAAAACCATGTTAATTGCTTTAACAAATGTTCTTCCTGAGTTGATCATTCCGAAAGGAACACGAGTAAACTCGTACAGTCCATTGTGAGTAACAAAAGCAGTTTTCCATTGATCAGTTTGCTTAACAGGACAAGTCCAGTAAGCACTTCGACAATCAAAAATCGAGATCACATTTGATTTTCCAACTTTGTGCAACACGTCTTTTACAATCGGCATCGGATATTTACAATCCACAGTGAACGAGTTAATGTATCTGTAGTCGCAGGCAAGTCTCAGAGAACCGTCTTTCTTTTTAACAATAACCAGCGGACTTGCCATTCTGCTCGAAGATGGTTTTATAATGTTGGCTTGAAGCATTTCTTTAATTTGTCGTTCAACTTCTGCTCGATAGATGAGTGGAATACGGTAAGCCATAAATTCTTTTTCACGAAATTCCGGTTTCAGTTCAATTTCATGTTCAACCAATGTACATAGTCCAGGCTTTTCAGAAAATCGATCAGAATATTTGTTTAGTACTTCCAGCAATTGTTTTTGTTGAGTCAATGTTAAATGGTTAATCTGATCAGGATCAAGATTCAGTGAATTCTTTTCATCTTGCAAGTCATTCTTCGTCAACAACTCAACCACTGAACCAAAGTCTTCATCTTCTTCGACGATTAGTCCACAACTCATTGCTCTTGTAATGTACTTTCTGATTTTATTTGCGTGAATTATCTTTCGACAATCGTCACCCATGTCAATCAAATAAGAGTACTTTGACCTTCGTTGTATGACAGTACATGGACCATGCCATCGTGAAATCAGTTTATTTGTTGACGTCGGATACAACACAATAACTTTTTCACCCGGTTCAAATTCTTTATGTTTCGCTCTTTTGTTGTATTGATTCGTATACTGTAATTGCTTCTCTCGTGAATATGATTCTGCAAACAGTAATGCTTTTTCCATATTTGCTTTCATGTCTTTCAAGTACTTTTCTGGTTGGATTCCAATATGAGGTGGTAAATTAATTTCTCTTGTCCAACTTTCTTTTAAAATTGCCAATGGTCCACGCGGAATCTTTCCATACACCAACATATAAGGAGCAATTCCAGTAGTTGCATTCGGTACTTCTCGTAATGCCCACACTGTAAACGGAATTACTTTGTGCCATTGCCTTGGATTGTCAACAATTACATGATGGATCATTTTCTTGAATGTTTGATTCCATCTTTCTACTAATCCAGCTGCCTCTGGATGACCTGGCGTGTCAAATCTTGGACTACAACCCATTAAATTCAGAAATTCTCTTGTCAGACTCGCAGTAAAATTTGTTCCTTGGTCACTTGTGATCACTGAAGGTACACCAACGTTCATGAACAACTCCATCAAAGCATCACACACAGCTTTCGCAGTTAATGATTTCAACAGAAACACTGTAGGCCATCTTGTGCAAGAATCGACAATACATAAACAGTACTTGTGACCTGCAGCAGATGCTGGCTCGATTGGTCCTACACAATCCACCGTAATTCTTCTAAACGCCACATCTTCTCTTGGAATTGGAGTGATAGGAACCCTGTCCATCACCAAACTTCTTGCCTTTAACTGACATTTCTCACATGATTTGCAAAATTTCACTATATCTCTTCTCATCTTTGGCCACGTAAAAGACAACTTTATTCGTTCTCTAGTTTTCTCTTCTCCAAGATGTCCTCCAAATACTGATTCGTGAGCCAACTCCATCACTTTCATTCGTCGCTCTTTTGGTAACACCAATTGATATATCGTTTGCTCTAATATTCGATATCTTTTGTACAGTAAGCCATTTACCACGCAGAATTCAGATTCTTTATCTGGCGCTAAATTCCACCATGCTTTCAATGATTCATCTTGTCTCTGCTGTTCTTCGAATTTCTTTGCGTCTGCAATCTGCATCTGTTGTTCTTCATCTTTCTCGTCTTCTTCAAACAAATCTCCTATCTCAACATCACATTCATTATCCTCTTTCGTTTCATTTACATTACCATTCTTGCATGCAGCCATCTCTTGTTCATTCATCTCTGCTGTTATACCGTCTTGCATTAAACTTTGTTGATCATCGCTTTCGTTTTCCTCTTCACTTGAACTTTCAGTTTCACTTTCCTCTTCGACTTCTATCACTTTCTTTTGCTGACTCTGCAATCTCGTCGTTACATTCGCTTGCACATCTCCTTGTATCATTTTCACTTGTGGCACGGCTTTAAGTTCTGCAATGATTTCTGGATGCAACAAGAATCTTTCTGTGCTTCCCATTTTTGCAATACTAGCACACATCAATGTCACATAAGGTGTAAGTGAACATTTGACTTTATGCGGAATTACCTCTTCTTCCACATCGTTACAACACAGCCTTACATCAACTTTCACCAACTTTGCAGGAATGGCATCTCCTGCCACGCATTGTAAGTTCACTTTTCCAATCTGCTCCACCTTCATGCCTTCCAGTAATTCTTCACTAATCACCGGAACCTCTGCTCCAGAATCAATAAGTGCTTTTACTTTTATTGGTTCTTTTCCTGCTGTTCCACGAATTTCTACCTCGACGTACTGTAATAACACTTTCTTTAATGTTGTACTTTCATCTTTTCCAGCCATTTCTTTCTGCATTCCATTGTGCAATAGAATTTCTTTCTGAATATCAGGTGAAAGGTGACATTTCATCACTGACTTTACTTCAGTTTCATTTTTCTGATGTTCTGTGGCTTGACTTTCAGAATTATCAACCACTTGAATTCGATTCACCCTCGAATGTTCTTGTTTTCCATAATTTGAGGTTGTAACAGGAACTGGACAGAATTTCATTAAATGCCTGTCTGATCCGCAGTTGTGACAACGTTTCACCACTGCACCTCGTTGTTCGATGCTTTCTTTTCTCTTATATGGAGTAAACGATGCATTGCCTTCTCTCGCGACAAACCTTGGTGGTGACTTGTTATATACCGGACGTTGTCTGGCCATCATCGACTCTTTATTCTCGTGAACTACCGGATAATTTGGTTTCACTTCTGTACTTCTGAACTGATTTCCTGTTTCTTGATTACTCTTCCAATGAAAACCAAAATTTGGAGTAGACTGTTGATTTCTTTTTACATTGGGTACAAAACCAAAACTTGTCTTATTCGGAATTGCCAAACCAATTCTATTATTAACATGAATGTCCGCTAGGTCTGCCACAACACTAGCTTCGTAACAATCAGTTCCTTCCTTCGACAACACAAACTGTAGTGGACCTGGTGGTAGTGATTCTTTCAACTTATCCGCCACTAACAAATCAAACAGTTTCTCAAAATTCTTATCCACTTTGCGACTTTTCACATAATAGTTCAGCAAGTTCTTCAGCCTAGCTGTAAACATTGTATACGTTTCTTCAGCTGTCTTCTTCGCATCAATAAACTTCGATCTATACTCTCTCGGTGTCAACTTGAATTCTTTTAACAAGTGCTGTTTCACGACTTGATAATCGTCTAAATCATCGAATGACAATCTGTTTAGAACAGTTCTAGCTTTCGGAGTCATCAATGGCAATAGTAACTTCACCCAGAATTGTTCTTGCACGTTGAAACTACGAAACGCATTCTCAACCGTTTCGAAATATAATGGCACCTCCATCATATCGTTTGGCATTTTGGGTAAGACGTGTTTCATGGCATCACCAATTTTCTTTATTTTAGACACCATCGTTTCACTTTCTTCCTGTTTCCTTTTCTGTTCTTCTCGTTCTTCTTGTCTAACCTCTTCTGCTCGCTCCAACTCTGAAATTCGTACTTTTTCCTTTTCTTCTTCACGTAGTCTCTTCTCTTCAATCTGTTGCTGACGTATCTCTTCGTCACTTTTCCGCGCCTTTTCAAATTCAATCATCTGCTCTAATCTTCTCCTTTCAGCATCTTCTCGATCTTTTCTCAATTGCTCTAATTGAATTTCAAATTGCTGTCTTTGCAATTCTTCTTTCTCTCTTTGAAGACGTAATTCTTCCTGTCGCATTTCTTTCTCCTCTTGTCTCACACGCTCTGCTTCTTCTCTTCGTTTCTCCTCTCTTTCTTTATCTTCTTGTCTTCGTTTCTCCTCTCTTTCTTTCTCTTCTTGTCTTGTCATCATCATCCATTGCATCATCGTCTCCATAGACATAGGCCCAGGCGGTTTCTCAGTAACCTTTTCCACAGCACCGCCGACAGCACCTTCTTCTTCTTCTGCTTCTTCTTTAAGCCAGACTTCAGCTAACGCTTCTAGCATGTCTTCACGTGACATATCTTTCAGTTTCTCTTCTTCAAAACCAGCCTTTAACAAGCGCTGCTTTAATCTTTCAGAAGACATCTTCTTCAGTTCTGCTTGTTTCTTGACACTTAATTTCTCCATCTTACTTCTTTACTTCAGTGCTGTCCTTTCTGGAAAACACGAGTTTTCTTTTGTGTTTGAAGTATTGGGGATTGTTCTTTGTTTGATAACAACCAACTTTTATACCTTTGTCGTTGAGGCTTTCGTTGTCGTAGATTTACCAATGATTTGAATGCGTATTCACCAGTCGACGTTGTTTCGAATCCCAGACGTTGTTTCGAATCCCAGACGTTGTTTCGAATCCCAGACGTTGTTTCGAATCCTACCGCTGCTGCCACCAAATATGTCACCAACTCTTTTCTTTCTTAGTTGTGACCTACCTCAAGAACTTTCCTTATCTCTACATATAAATTGCTCAACGTCTTCTAACTGTTTAAGAATTAAATTGACACAGTTCTTTGAATATTTCTCCTTTCTTCAAACACAGTTATTTCAAACGTACAATCAAAGTTCTTATCAATACAACTCAACTGCAACTTCTAACATACAGCTCTCTACTGCATTAAACCAACTACTACACTGTATTGTTCAAATTCACTGTCATCAGCAGTTTCTAAGTTTTTGGCGCGCTAACTGCACGTGTAGAGAATCTATCGTCAGCCAAAGTTTAGGCTACTTTAGGCCAAGCGCCCACGAGCCGACAGCGCAACTAAGGCCTAAGACTAAAACGCTTAACAATCGATACACATTATATATATATATCAACCTAAAGAACACCTGTGCTCATTATATATGCAAAACACTTGTTCACAGTAAGTATGTGCATGCATGTACGTATGTGTGTATGTATGTATATATGTAGATATGCATGCATGTATGTATGCATTTTTGTAAGTATTTATGTTTTATTTATGAATGTGTGTATTTATGTATGTATGCAAGTTTGTATGTAAACACAATTGTATGTATGCATGTATCAAGACATTGGATTTATTGCGTTTTAAGTACCTCACAGAAGTGCATGCATACATCTATCCGTACACGGATCTACATGTATGCTTCTTATACGACCATTTCTGTGTATATAATATGTGGAAATGTGGAAATGTGGAAATGTTTAATTTCGTAAGACGTACAGTAACAATGATCAAATAATACACAGAAACACAGAAAAATAACAGAACTCATGTCCTAAATACAAGCATGTAATGCACTGTCTTTAAGTTTCTAGTGTAAACCTGAGAACTGAAAAAAATCAAACGAAATACGAGGAGAAGAAGCTGCAACAGCTTATCTAGTCGTCCCCGTTAGGATATCAAGGAAATTACTCAATGAGATAACTGTAGTGACAGTTAATCAAAGTGCTGTTAGGACACTCAGATAGCATCAAACCTCATGAGAACAAATTAGTAATATTGATCAAGCAAACATGATTTAAATGCAGACTTAAACACATTATAAATACGCAAATCACGAATTCTAGCATCAATGGAGTTCCATAATTGAGGGCCTTTAATTCTAACAGTGGATTGTCTTATATTAGTCCTACAGATCTCAGACCGGTAATTATGTTTATGTCTAGTATTATAGTCATGCACAGTAGCATTCTCAGTAAAATAATCAGCAAATAAAGCTGGAAGCGTCCCAACATGATGTTGGAACATAAGAAGTCCAAGCTGGAGCTTATAAATGTCATATATAGTCAACAATTTTAATGACTTAAATAAGCTCGCGCTCTTCGTAAGATAATGAACTCCACAGATCACTCTTACGGCCCTTTTTTGAAGCAATAACAGAGGTTTAAGTTTTGACCTATATCCACCTGCCCAAACGACATTACAGTAGTTTAAGTAAGGTAAAACAAGTGCAGTATATAACAGTTTGAGGGATGAGGCTGGTAATAACCATCTTAATTTAGATATTATACCGATAACTTTGGATACCTTATTGGTAACAAGCTCAATGTGCATGTGCCAGGAAAGATTTTCGTTAATAATGACACCCAGAAACTTTACATTAGTTGCACGACATAATTCAGTGTTATCAATCCTGATCATAGGAATAGAGGATTCAGGTACTTGTTTACCACGACTTTTAAATAAGACATAATTGGATTTCTTAACATTCAGAGATAACAAATTTACATGGAACCACATGGACAATTGCTCAAGTTCATGATTCATACAATGAAATAGGTCCATAAAATTCGTTCCAACTAAAAAGGCAGAAGTATCATCAGCAAACAAGGTTAAATTCAGTTTGGAGGAACAATTGATTACATCATTAATATACACCAGGAATAATAACGGGCCCAAATTAGACCCTTGAGGAACACCACACAGAATAGGTGCAGGGCCCGAAAAAGATCCAGCAAAATGAACCTGTTGATGCCTATCAGACAAGTAAGACCTAAACCAATCCAATGCGACACCACGGATACCATGGTGTTGGAGCTTAGCAAGTAACTTCTCATGATCCAAAGTATCAAAGGCTTTGGGCAGATCTATATCTATGTGTACACAATAGGATGTTTTATATACGGATATTATCCAGACTAAACAGCCATTGATTTAGAAAAGGAAGCTGATCAAAGTACGTGCAACCCATATTTAGGGTTTCTGAATACAAAGCGATACTTGGTACTGCTCGAGATACTTGGTACTGATTGCAATACTTTTTACTGACTGCACGCAGCCTTTGAGAGGATCTTGATCTTTAAGTCCTGGCAGGGATTTGAATCCCAGACTTTTGACAGTCCAGCACGCTACCACTAGACCATCGTGCTACCCTTGATAAAGTAAAGAAGGTAACAAAAAGATGGGTAACAGAAAGAAGGTAACTAAAGGAAGGAAATCAAAAGAAGGTAACCAAAATGGTAACCAGAAGAAGGTAACAAACAGAAGATAATAAACAGAAGGTAATCAAAAGAGGGTAACCAAAAGAAGGTAACCAAAGGAAGGTAATCAAAAGAAGGTAACAAAAAAGTAACCAAAGGAGGCAACAAACAGAAGATAAAAAACAGAAGGTAACCAAAAGAGGGTAACCAAAAGAGGGTAACCAAAGGAAGATAGTCAAAAGAAGGTAACCAAAAAGGTAAACAAAAGAAGATAATAAACAGAAGGTAACCAAAAGAGGGTAACCAAAAGAAGGTAGCCAAAGGAAGGTAACAAAAAAGTTAACCAAAAGAAGGTAGCCAAAAAACGTAACCAAAAGAAGGTAACAAACAAAAGATAATAAACAGGAGGTAACCAGAAGAGGGTAGCCAAAAAGAAGGTAACCAAAAGAAGGTAACAAAATCAATATAATCAAAAGAAGGTAGCAAAAGTATTACCTTATGCAGCGCTTAAAGATCTTCGTGTGAGGCTACGTGCACGCCAAGTACCAATACACATAGTTAGAGTTAATCCAGACGGACGCGTAGACGTAGCACAGTGTACTTACGTCCCTGTTCCTCGTTGCAGGAGCATCTCCAGCACGAACGTATTGCGCAGATAGCTGCTCAGCCATCCAGCTGCTGCTGCTGCTGCTGCTGCTGCAGATTTCTTCGGCGTAGAGATAAACCAAGCGCAGCGCTGAGCTACGGAGGCTGGGATGGATGAAACTACGGGTATTTGCAGTAGGTCGTTGTAGATGCTGAGCAGCCCATTCGCTTCCCTAGTCCCGTCTGTCTGTCTGGCAGCAGCTTGGCCAGCTACGGTCTAAGTTTAGACCTCTGCTAATGGATGCAAGATAATCGAACTGCCAAGACGAGAGACGTTGTAGTTTTCACGAGTCGATCACGATAAGCCCAGAAGGTATGGTAAGATAAAATGAAGTAAGGAGAGGTAAGTAAGGCTAAGGTAAGAAAAGGTAAGTTTTGCATGTTAAGGTAAGGTTGAGGAAGGGAAAAGTTAAGAAAGAAAACCTAAGGTAGTAGTAGTCAGGGCCTACTACGTAGGGGGGATGGAAGCAGACTGCTTCCAATTTGTGCCAGGGGGAAAGTTCCCCCCGCCCTAGTGAAATGGATGTCAACTGTTGCAATGGTATCCGGACATTTCCCCCGGGAAATCCCGGACATTTCCCCCGGGAAATCCCCCAAACAGTAAGTAGGTAACTCTACCATTGTCCATGATAACTGTCATTAATCCAACTTCTATTGAAACAAATCCCACTTCTATTTAAGCAAAGAATTTCTTTCATCAATCCAACTTCTATTTAAGCATAAAATTTGTTTCATCAATCCAGCTTCTATATAAGGAAAAGAATTTCTTTCATCAATCCAACTTCTATTAAAGTAAAGAATTATTTTCATCAGTCCAACTTTGGGGGGAAATGTTCGGGGAGAGAAATGTCCTTGACCCGTTGCAATGTATCGGCTGTTTATGTATTATGGTATTTTTAGTGGTATTATTTCATACTGCTTGTAATGTTTGTATACTTTTAAGGTGGCATAGCGACAACATATTTGTGCCGTACCATTTTTTGTCTGCTAAAAGCTAGAAAATACTTTTATCAATTTAAATGTGCATTTTAGATTACGAAAAATGGCACAAAACACTGTCAATATACATATGCAAAAAGTGTCAGCTTCTGGGGGGACTCCGTCCGTTCCCCAGACCCCCTAAATTCCCATTTTGTCATACTACTTTTAAAATCATGGCGACGCACACTGAGTAGGGGGATTGCTTCTAGCTTACAGGGGGATAGTAGGCCCTGGTAGTAGTAGTTTCAGTTTAACGACGCTGTGTGATAACAGAGATCATTAGCGTCGCCCTCCTCCTTCACCCAGGCTAGGGACTGACACTACCAGAGTACGAGTAGTGGCGGAGTTAAAACCTAAGGTGATGTTACAATTATAAAATAAGCTAAGATAAAGCAAGGAAAAGATGGTGACGTATACGGTTAGAATAGACTACTGAAAGGCAATGTAAAGTATGGTCAGGTTAAGAATTACAAATCTAACGTGAGCTATAGTCGTTGACTTACCACATGTATCGTTCCGCAAGCCCGCACTTAACTATTATATCCGACCTACTTTTCAGTCTTTTCTGCACCACTGGGTGCACGTAACCTTGACTGCACTTCAAAATGTACTTCCCTTATTACTGCTGACCTTACTAAGACTGCATCCGCTCTGAAGTCATTCAATAAACTGGTTCCCTTATCTGGACTTCTAAAGGATATTCTGTTTTAACATACGCGTTTTATACCAGGCTCTAAAAATCGCAACGAAAACTATCAAGACAAAATACCGACTCAAACCTACCGTGAATTTGAACACCGTATACGAACGACGAGCTAAAAAAGCGAGAAACTTGCGAAATATTGGTCCTCCAGAGACAAACGACCTATAGAAGTCTTGCTTGGCTTATAGAAGTCTTGCTTGGCTTTATCCAAAGTCTATAAAGTCACGAGATCAAGACCATTATGATTACTGCATGATGCAGAGATCACGACTGGCTTCCCTAGAATCCCTACCGCACCGAGGGTCTGCCTGTGACGTCTTCGCAAGACACAAAACAACACCGGTGCCGACGGATTCTAGAAAATGCGCCGCAAAAGCAACAATAAACTGGCAATAGGATGAACGTCGACTCCTTCCAATAACATTCCCTCTGCTGAGGTTACGTGTTTCAGTTGTACGTCTTTGTGTACAGGTGTATGTTTGTGTACAACCGAGAGCGTATGTCGGTGTGTGTGCGTTTGTGCTAGCGTTGGTTGCTGCTGCTGCCTTAGCAAAGGCCGAAGATGCTCAGCTGGTGTGTCTCGATGGATATTCGGACCAATAGGAGGAGATTTCGGTTCTTCTGCGTTGCTCCATGTGAAATACCGAACTCGAAATACCGGCATTCCACGAACGAGGCGCTGCATGAGCCAAGGGAAGACGTGGGGGTTGAGGGAGGGGAGGGAGGAGAACTCTCACCCGGGCCTAAAGGGCTCTTCTCAGACGATTCCGACGCGTCACACTGCTTGTGTATGTGCACCCACACGATAAACGGACGGTTAGACAGACGTAGACAGTAAGATAGACACAAAATAGATAGATAGACATGCATAAAGACAGATAGGCAAACATATAGATAGACAAGACAGGCAGACAGACAAACATATACCAGACAAAACGATAGACATACAGATATACAGACAGACAGAAAGTTTGACAGATAGATACACAGCAAGATAAACAGTAGATAAAAAATGCAGATAGACAGACAGACAGACAAGATACACAGGCACTGCAGGCAGTCAGACACAAGGACATATAGACAGACAGATAGACAGACAGACAGACAAGATGCACTGCAGGCAGTCAGACACAAGGACATACAAAGGAGAGATAGAGAATGTTAAACACACAAAGGAACAGGCAGAAATACAGATTGCACCATCTTTCCTAATCAACTTTCACCTTCGCAACGAAACCTTTAACTCATCGTCTCTCAAACTTTATTTTTATTGTGCAACCAGGTAAAAAATCGAATGTTGGCGTTCCACAGTACAACCACCAGCAAAGGTCAGATCAAAAACAACAAGCGAGAGCGAAGTCTCCTTGCAATTAATTATGATGGGGACCATTGTAAAGTTAAACAAAGAAAATTTAAATAAAAAGAAGAGCATCGTGAACGAGAATAGTTATTCCCAGAAAGATGGGCATAAACTCATAGATAATTTTGTTTTTCGCGTACCACTTAGCGACACCTGGCGTACCATTAGTGGTACGCATACCACCGTTTGAGAACCGCTGCTTTATCGACTTATCTGTTCCCCCTTTCCTTCCATGGTTTCCCCCAATTCTTTCTTCTACATAACAACACACAATCCTCAGTCTTACCACTGTTCTCAATCTCAGGTCATACGGTACCTAAATTTGATGAACGATGTTTCTCAGTTGTTAGACAATAGACATGCTGCTGCTGCTGCTGATGATGATGATGGTGGTGGTGGTGGTTGTGATGTTGTTGTTGTTGTTGTTGTTGTTGATGATGATGATGATGATGATGATGATGATGATGATGATGATGATGATGATGATGATGATGATGATGAGTTTTCTGCCCGAAGGCAGGTCCATTGGCTTTTATGCCACCCGGGATGAGATGAGTGAGGTGGTTTCCCGTTGCCTTACTCACAGACACTTGTGGGTGAGCAACTTGTCCAGGGTCGCTAGACTCGCTACGCAGTGGCTTGAGGAAGATTCGAGCCTGCCATCCTTCGGTTACAAGACACAGAACATACCGCTACATCACCGCATCCTAATTGCTATACAATTGCTGACAGATTTTTTTAATTTCCTCCATGTCGCTTCCCCCCACTACACTAAACCTATCCATCTGTCTTGGAGGACTGACCTTCTGGATGTCAACCTGTTTTGGTGTTCCATCGTTTGATGTCTTGTTCAGTATATTGGGAAGGACGGGCCGTGCTTGTGCATTTTGCTCCAGTCATTTCGAATTGATGATGAAAAAAAACGAAGCGTGGATTTTCAAATTGGTACTGAAAAAGAAACTTCTGCATTGAAATGACTGGAGCAAAATACACATATTTCGCATAGTCCGGAGTAGTGTTTCGAACTCCCCACGCTTCATTGTTTTCATCTCAATGCTTTCCCCTCGGACCAAAATTGATGTATAGACCCTTACTTTCATACTGGTACTGAAAACGAAACTTTTACATCAATTCGAAATGACTGGGTGTCCCCCCCCCCCACTAGTAGACACTACAGAAGATGTAAAAAGTCATAATAATGATTAGAACAACCCACCACACCGATGGACTGGCATATTGACGAGGGCGGAGGACCTCTGTATAACATGTGGCCTGATATAGCAGGCTTTAGTAGCCCATGAGTGGTGTAATGCACAGTAGGTGCGTTTGGCCTGATATAAGTGCGATACAAGGTTAAGCTAGTGGCTGAAAACAGTTCGGAGAAGGACTTCAGTTAATGGGAAGGCGAATCCCAAAGCAGAACGGCAATATTAAGCAGTAATGCAATAACCTTTTTCTTCTTGAAGAAGAAGTATTAAGGATAGAAATAGTCAGTAATTGTGGAATCAGATTTCATCCTAGTCTACTCTACCAAGATCTACACAACATTCACGTCCGTGTAAAGTGGTTTCTAAGTGCCTCACATACATACAAACACGAATAGAAGTAGGCCTACAAACGTAAATTCACATATACACGCATGCACACTTACAAACATACACTGCATACATATCCATACATATACACATCCATATATACATCCGTCCGTCCATCCATCCTTCAACTCATCAAGCTTACATAATAAATATATGCATAAATACATACATGAAAACATGCAATGCATAAAATAATATATACATATGTACGCATCTATGCAAACAAACATGCACACACATTTTTGCAAACAAACATACAAACATACATATATACATACGCACACATGTACAAACAAACATACCCACACACTCAAATGTAGGCCCTATACAAACATACATACATACACACATACATACATATCCACACATGTATTCAAACAAACATACAAACATACTTACACGCATAAAGTAACACGATCTGCCCTATACGCTTTATTTGTTGGCATACAGTCTGTCTTCTCGTGGTGACTTTATATAACGACCGGGCAACTAAACCCCTGGCCAACTCGATCTCCACCCTCTTTCGCCCTTCCCACTTAAAATGGAGGAAGAGCAGGACGTCAGGGACCAGGCATTCGGGGTGAAAAAACCGTGAAATTACAGCCCTTTATAATACTTGGGGTTTAAACGGGGATAGTACTCCATGGGTTTAAACTCCAAGTGGCATTCCTCTAAGGTATGATTAGTTGTCTACACGTCTGCAGTGCATATATACATACAAGAATGTTGTATATGTACAATTGCATATGTACACGTGTACACGAATATATATATATATATATATATATATATATATATATATAATATATATATATATACATGGATTCCAAGCTGTTTGCTCCCCTCTATGGTATTTGAGTATCCAGGATAAAATATCAGGATAAAACATGAAGCAATAGAGAATAATGAATATCTCCTTGGTGTCTTTTTTGACTTGGCCAAGGCTTTTGATACGGTGAACCATATAATTCTACTTAAAAAACTTAACAACTATGAGGAGTTCAACTGAAGTGGTTTGCTAGTTGGTCTACTGCAATGGTGCCTACTCGATGATGTGCACAGTCCGTTTTGGTGTTCCTCAAAGATCGAACTTAGGACCAATATTATTCCTTATTTCTATTAATGACTTTCCAAACGCATCATCACTTATTCTTTATTAATGAGTAACTTATGTACCTCATCCTTTTTGCCGACGACACTAACATCTTTTATTCCCACAGCACCCTTACCTCCGTATACCAAATAATGAATGTAAACTAATTCAGATTGCTAATTGGTTTCGTGCCAAAAAGTTGTCACTTACCTAGATAAGACGAATTATATTCTATTCAGGTCCAATAGAAAAATTTCTTCCACCACTTCTAATACTTTATGTATTGATGGTTATCCCATTGAACAAGTAACTTCATCCAACTCGTTAGATCTTATTTTAGACGAGCATTTATCTTGAAATGATCATACAAAAGCCAAAAGCTGTTTCCTCTAAAATAGCTCAGAATGTTGAAATTCTAAAACGAACCTTCTACTTATACTACCAACCCATGTTCGGTTAACCCTCTACTACCCCCTTACCTATCCCTACTTTGCTTATTGAAATTGAATATAAATCTAATCTACGAAGGCTGACCATTCTACATAAACGAGCTATCCGATCCTTCGGAGTCTTCGTTGAACGACTTTGTCTAGCAGACTTGTTTGGATACCTAATATTATATTGTATAAATATAATACTCCCTCCCTCCCTCCCTCCCTCCCTCCCTCCTCCCTCCCTCCCTCCCTCCCTCCCTCCCTCCCTCCCTCCCTCCCTCCCTCTCTCTCTCTCTCTCTCTCTCTCTCTCTCTCTCTCTCTCTCTCTCTCTCTCTCTCTCTGTCTCTGTCTCTGTGTCTGTCTCTGCCTCTGTCTGTCGATCTACCTCTCTCTCTCTCTCTGGGTGCACCCAGGATTTGAACTTTGAAGAAATTCGAGGACAACTGAGACTCGGTTCAATAGCACCAGAAGTCTGTTCACCAATTGAGCAATCATACTTCCGTTTTCGTACAGGTAAACACAACTCTGCGTAATTTCTCCATCAACAACTGCGTCAAATAAAGATCGCAAGATCCAGGTTGTTTGGTCCAATTCGATGCCAGGTCAGAGTCTCGGGGGAGGTCCAGCCGAGTAGACAGCTTGGTGCTACGGCGGAAATCGTTAGTGACGGTGTCATGGGTGGTACAGAAGAGGAACCGGGATAGGTTAAAGATACATACAGTTCGTTTTTAAGTATTGCGGGGAATGCTGCAGCTGGACTGTCCAGCTGAGCTATAAAGAGAGCACTCTGATCGTACAATGTCGATGGGAAGATCGAGCGGCAATGGAGAGGACTTGCCACCCACCCTTATCGTAATCGTAACCGTAATTTCAATCGTAATAGCAATCGTAATCGTAATCGCGAAATTGCAACAGCGCACAAGAAAGCGAAGTCGCGGGAACCAGCTTATTCACAGGCGCTCAATTAAAACATAATCGAAAGGCGGGGTGAAATCGGTTCCAGGTCAAGATCCAAAGGGGCCAGGCAGACAGAGTCAGACGGCTAAGGTGGATGGTGTGAGTCATGTGATGGCTGAGGCAGAGAAGGTGAAGTCACAACCACATTTGATTCATGGCTGCCTGCTGAGGTTAGTGTAAGAGGTCTTCGCTCTTCTCGTAAAAATAAACAAACAAACCCTTTTATTCAACGGGATCACTCCAACAAATGAGGGTGCATCCATCCTTTGCCTAATGAGTATCATCGAGTCCAGTGACAATCTCGGCTTTTCTGCAGCTGAAAAGGAATATCGACTTTCATTTTCAACATTCGCAAGATGTCGTCCTCATTAATTTGCTCAGTGCACCTGCGCTGAATGCGAAAAGAGGAAACAGACGCAGTCAAAGACACAAACACAGACACAAACACAAACACACACGCATACAAAAACACACACAATACACACACACACAACACGCACAAGCACATAGAACCAAACACATACATCACACGCAAGCATACACGCACAATTGCATACAAACACACACGCAATTGCACAAAAACTTACATGCAAACACACACAAGCACACACACAAACACACTCACAAATTACACACAAACACAAATACACGCCAGCACTCAAACACAAATAAGCAAACAAAAAAACGCACACACACACACACACACACACACACACACACACACACACACACACACACACACACACACACACACACACACACACACACACACACACACACACACACACACACAAAGATACATGATACAGATTTCGCCTCCTTTGTCTGATTATACGTAATGCTAACCACAATTTCGTTCTTTCATATTTCGTTCATTCATCCTTCATTCATTTTAATCAATTAAACATTCAGTCATATATTTATTTACAATTGCTATTGAAAGTGAAACCGTGCTACACTCGAGCAGCAAGAAGGCTTTGAAGAATTTTCATATAGCCATGTTTTAGGTTTTACCTGTTCATATTCGATGTTCGCCGACTTTACAATTATTTAAACAACAACTGCGCAGTTTCTTAAATGACACACGACTGTAATTTGTAACTTGTTTTGTAGCTTAGTTAAGTTTAACTCTCTGTTCAGTGGGTCATGTATATGATCCAATTTTTGTTGTTGTCATAGTTAAGACTTCGATGCATGTTTAATTAGAAAGACGACTGTTCTTCGTCGCCATCTGTACTGCCTTTAATTTGGTGACCCTATTCAAGCGGAACTCTGTTCCTTCTGGGTCTACCGGTTGTTTCTCAATACCCATGTCTATGTTTCATGTCTGTATTTTGTCTTTTGCTGATTTGTTGGGATTCAATAAACGAAGAATGAAATACACCACGGGGTATTCGGGGAAGGGAGTATCCGTGTACGGTCAGCAACTCTTCGATAAACCGTTGAGCTCCTGTGAAATCTGAGGAGTGTTACCCTCCTTGTAAGAATCCTTAATCCTTATCCTATACGTGAGAGAAGAGAAAATCACATGGAGTGGAAGAATAACACTGTGGTTGATTGGTTAGGGTGTAACGTGGAGAGTATGGGTTAGAGTCTACTTTGAGATGGATACTGTGTAGGGACCTTGAGCAAGTCCTTCAACCACAATTGCTCAGCACCATCGGTTGATGCTTGGTCAATAGATAGAGGCGCTTAATAAATAAGTAAAATAATAATGATGATGATGATGATGATGATTATGATGATGATGATGATGATGATGATGATGATGATGATGATGATGATGATGATATCGTTCCCGAAAAGATGACAATGTTCCTTGTATTGATCCTTTTTAGAACATCAGACTATACAAGCACGGGCGACACATGAAAGTAGACCACAGACGGAACATCGACCCAAGAACTAAATCTGCAACCTCTTTGTCATCGCCAAATAAGAAGAGGATGGCGAAGAAGAAGAAGAAAAAGAAGAAGAAGAAGAAGAAGAAGAAAAAGAAGAAGAAAAAGATGATGATGATGATACTACTCCTCTTCCTTTTCCTCTCCCTCCTCCTCCTCTTCCTCTTCCTTGTTTTCCTCCTCGTCTTCTTCCTCCTACTCCTCTTCCTCCTCCTATTTCTCCACCCCTTCCGCCTCTTCCTCTCCGCACTCCTATCCATCCTCCTCTTGCTCTTCCTTCTCTTTTATGTAGTTACCTCCTTCTCTTCCTCCTCTTATTCCTCCTCTTCCTCTTCCTCCCTCTCCTCCTTTCCCTCCTCCTCCTTCTCCTTCTCATTTGCCTCCTTCCCCTGCTACTCCTCTTCCTCCTCCTTCTTCTCCTACTCTTTCTCCTCCTTCGGCTCCTCCTCTTCGTCCTCCTAGTCACCTTCGTCTCTTTCTCCTCCTATCCCTTCTCCTCTTTCTGCTCTTCACACACCTCTCCCTCCTCTTCCTCTTTTTCTTCTTCCTCCTCCTCTCATTCTTTTCCTTCTCTTCTTCCTCCTACTCCTCTTCTTCCTTTTCCTCCTCCTCCTCCTCTTCCTCCTCCTCCTTCTCCTCTTCTTCCTCCTCCTTCGCCTCTTTCTCGTCCTCTTCCTCTTCCTCCTCCTCCTCGTCCGCTTCCTCCTCCTCCTCTTCCTCCTCCTCCTTCTCCTCTTCTTCCTCCTCCTCCTCTTCTTCTTCCTCCTCCTCCTCCCCCTCCTACTCCTCCTCCTCGTCCTCCTCCTCCTCCTTCGGCCAGTGCGCAGACGCAGACGACGAACATAGCCCAGTTTCTCGGAATCAAGCGATATGCTCTGCTTTCGCAGAACTGCATCTTTCTACATCGCTCGGCTGCTTAAGCTCTGCATACAGCGCTTAGTCGCCTCGTACAAGATGTCGCTTGTGTCCATCAGTCACGCCTGTATAGATAATGGGTCAACATAATTAGACACACGTCATCTAATTTACATATATAAGAGAGTGCGAGATAATCCAGTGGTTGGCGTGTCGGACTGGCGCCCAAGAGATCGGGGGTTCCAAACCGCGTTATTGCCAAACCATATAACCCGAGATTTCTGCTACACTTGCCCCCTCCCTAGCGAAATCGGCCATGGAATTAACACGCTGTATCGTTGGGTAGATCAGCCGGAAAGGGAGAGGACTGGTTGCTCGATCTGATATGCCGAGGCTAAGAAAATGAAGTCGCTAGCACTTCATTGGATTAGCGCTACTGTATGGCATCGGCTGTGAGCGGCGCTATATAAATTACTAATTACAGTACATTACATTACATTACATTACATTACAGAGGCTGCCGCTCTGTGTTGGTTCAAGCGACTGCTCTTCTGAATGTACATTGTTTTATGTATATATTTGTTATGCATATTGTGTTTTAGGTGAAGGGGTAAAATAGAGTAAGGCCTAGATTTGGGTCATTCTGATTATTCTGTAGTCGATAGGATTAGAGGGGATTAGAGGAGATTGGATTAGAGGAGATTGGATTAGAGGGGATTGGATTCGAGGAGATTGGATTAGAGGAGATTGGATTGTGCTGAACTGAACTGGAAAGATTGGTTTAGATTAGATTGATTTATACTGCATTGAACCTGGGTAATGTAATGGAAGCGGAGGGTATGTAAGAGGCAGAATGAGAGTTGTGGGTAAGAAGGTTGGGAGGTAAAGGGCAAGGGAAAGAAAGAGAGGGCAGAAATAGGCGGAGTAAAAGGCAGGGATGAAACGGGGTGCTAATTCGCGGGTGGGGGGTAAGAAGGGTAAATCGTGTGTAGTTACTGTCAAGCGACGCCGCCTCATAGCAAAGATGATTAGATTAGCAACGATGACTAGATTAATAGATTAACGTTATCCACCTTTTGTCCAGGCGTGGGACTGGCACCGTCCGAAAACGGGTTACAAGCGAATGGGTGGATCGTAATCGTAATCGTAAATTTATATAGCGCCACTTCAAGAAATACTCCTCAGAGGCACTCTGATAGAGCGCCTGGATAGAGGTATTGAAAGAAATAGAAGGGTTAACCCTAGGGCTACCAAGCTTTTTTTGTAACACGGACTACCAAGGGGGGGGGTGGTTACCACCCCCCCTGGATTTCGTGTTTGGTTTCACATATCATAACTTGTAATATAGCAGTGGATTCAGCATTCATTTCTGCACAGAATGGTATATTTAGTTGTACATTATGTGAATGCACCTCGAAATTACATCACTTTTAACAACGGAACCCATTAATTAGCAATATTGTATATTATTGCGTACATTTTGTACTTTTTGGATAAACAAATATAAGATTATGTGTGTTTTGAAACTAATCTATGTATAAAAGATACACAAAATCATCCCTACACATGTTTATATAGTATAAATGTACATCCATACATATATATCCATACATATATATCGGTTTACGTTGTAATGCTGTATTCAGCCATTTTCAAACAGATTACGCGTATTATTATTTATTTTGATCACTTCCGGTATTCAAAAGACAAAGATGTAGGTATACAAATGAAGCCCTTCATTCCCTCTAAAGAATGGTATCTTTGTTTCTCTTCCAGGAAGACAAACGAATACGCTACAGACAAAAACTAAGGGGGGAGTCCTTCCATTCAGCAATTTTTCGCGCATGTTACGCGTATTATTATTTATTTTGAGCACTTCCGGTTGTCTCAGGTCAACTCAGTGACCATAGAAATGTAGCCCCACATTCCCTCTATAGAATGGTATAATTTGTGTCTCTTAATATTAAATGACGGATAAGATATAGTCGAAAATCTAGGGGTGGTATCCACCCCCTGGTGCCTCGGGTATATTGGGTATAACTTTTGAACGGTGTGAGATATCATCTCACATTTTACCTCAAAACGTGTGAAAATGAACCCCCTACAGCTACCTAAAAGGTCAAATTTTTATTCCATACGGAAAAAGTTTGAGATGCAAAAAACCTAGGGGGGGTGGCAACCACCCCCCCCCCCCTTGGTAGCCCGAGGGTTAAAGGCGGGGTTAAAGGGTGGGGAGAGAAAAAAGGCTCGGAAGTAAGGTTTGGGAGGTCTAACAGATTCGGGAGTAGGGAGGCGTGCGCGAGGAAAGGCGCTGAGAGATGGTAAGAGAGAGAGAGGGTAGTAGTTTCAGTTTAACGAAGCTGTGTGATCATTAGCGTCGCCCTCCTCCTTCATCTAGGCTTGTGACTGGCACTGCCAAAGCACGAGCAGTGGCTGAGAGTTCAAGATGAGAGGGAGCAAGTGGTCGGAGCTAAGTAACCGTGGGTGGGGACCGGTGCACGGTAGTTTCTGCCGCCGCTAATGTTGACGGAGACCCGAAGCAACTTGACCGCCGCGGCCTCTCTCGACGCCCTGCTTGCCGCTGGTGCTGCCACTGCCGCAAGCGCTGGATGATGATCGATAAAGCGAAACGTCGTCGACCTCTAGCGTTGTGTGGCGAAGACGGGCAAGGTGGGATGACGATTGAGGAGGTGGAGGAGGTGATGCCGTGATGGAGAGAGTGTGTCGTGGAGAGTGTGGCGTGGCTCTGACTATACTACAACCACTGCTCATTGGCAGTTCAACCGTCACTCGCAACGGTAGGTCTTCTCGGCCACCGCGGCTGTGGTGTCAGCTCGAATCACGTCCGGAAAAAATAGTTCCCGGAGATATTGTGATCGGTCCACGTGACCAGAATACCGAGATTTGATTCTAGAATTAATTACTTTTGCTGCTTTGCCCTCACGTACAGACTACGGGATTTCTAATTTTCGACTTCCTAAAATAGTGTCTCAACTGTCAATGCTTTGAATTCACCACAGTGTTGTACCAAAAGTAGGCGAAGTCGGAACCTTCTTCGACCTGGAACCGATAGGGAACCACACCGGTCAATGCTTCCGAGATTGTCAGGTGTTTGTCCCCTTAGTCGAGGCGCCTATTGATTTTTTTCAGTGGAACCGCTCGCACCATTCCCGGCTCGAGTACCTGCAGCAGCGGCAGAAGCAACAGCAGCAGCAGCAGCAGCAGTAGCAGTAGCAGCAGCAGCAGCAGCAGTAGCAGCCTCTCTACCCATTCTTCCGTTCATCCTTAACCGCCATAAACTAAGTCGCACCGGGTGCAGTAAGATTCCATTCACCTGACGGTCGACTTCTGTATCTTCGATTCAGGTCCCAACTACCTATGTATACTCAGCTGAAACGGTGTCACTAATTTAAATCCTGATCGGTATTCCAACCCGTGCGATTCCCGATCAACCCTTTTCGCCACACTCTCCCCCACACACAAACCTCGTCGATACGGACGATAATAGCGGGGCAACTACTTTGCGCGCGAGAGAAATAGCCTCACCCCTCCCTTTCCCCTCATTCCATGTATCTCTCCCTTTCTCTCTCCCTCCTTCCCTCCTTCCCCCTCTCACTGTCTCCCGCGCATTTGTGGCGCCACGCGCATGCGCTTTCCATCGATGGCGCGAGGAGACAAGCGCTATACACGGATGGCTGCCTCTGCAACCATGCCACAATCACCGCATCTCAACATCCTCCTCCTCCTCCTCCTCCTACTCCTCCTCCTCCCCCTTCTTTCTCCACAGTCCTCGTAGTTTCCTCCTACTACTACTAAACCCACTACTGCTCAACCAATTCCTCTTCTCCCTTTCCTCCTCTTCTCCCTTTCCTCCTCTTCCTCCTCTTCCTCCTCTTCCTTGTCATCCTGTTCTAATCCACGTCCGCGCGAGCGCGCGCGCACGCACACATGCAGATATATATGTAAATATATATGCGCATGGACGTATACACACACGTGTCACAAATACATACACATTCTTGGGCACAAACACACACCCACCCACACACACACATACACACACCCACACACGCACGCACGCATACACGCACACACCCACACACGCACACACACACATAAGATATACACACTTTCATAGGCACAAACAGACACACACACACACACACTTACACGCGCATACATACACACACGCGCATGCACACACAGACGATGTTTGCCGACAGAGCGTACACGACGTTGTGTACGTCAGCAACTGAACAGCAGCAGTAGCAGCTACTGCAGCTACTCCTGCTGCTGTTGCTGCTGGCCATGCAGCAGAGGGAGGCGGCGGCGGCGGCGGCGGCGTCGGCGGCGGTGGAGGCCTCGCCTGCCTGCTGCCTTCGTCGCCATCGTCGTCATCATCACCGTCAGGTACAGACGCATGCGCACAGAAGCTGTCGGTCGATAAGAACTATGGGAGATTGGGGCGACGTCGGAGGACGACGCGAAGAATAATCTCAGCGATTAGCATCGTTGCAGAAGCAGCGTTGTCATAAGCAGTCGTTATTGTTGTTCCTACGGTTGTTCGTTGGTGTTGTTGTCCTTGTTGCCTAGTCGTTGTCGTAGGGTTGTTGTTCGTTGTTGTTGTGCCTGAGTACTCGTCGTTGTCGAGCTGTAGGAAACGTTTCAGAGACTGATTGTGAGTGAAAATGAAAAGGTAGGTGTCAAACAATTGAAATAGTTCAGATCAGAATCTAATTAAGTGAGATGAAATTAAATCAGTTATCATTATTCAGATCGCAGAAGAACTACATGCATACCTACATACATACATGCCCGAATGTATATATGTACTTGTATGTATATATGTACGTATGTACGTTCGTACATACCTACATATGTATGTATGTACGTATTTATGTGTGAATGTACGTGTGTGTGCATGTATGTGTGTTTGTAGGTATGTATGTTGATACGTTTATGATATTTGTAAAAATATTGCCACCTGGATATGAAATTCCCGTTGAAACGAAGGTAGCCACAAAAGATACAGGTAGCGGTGGTTTGAAACGGATGACAACAATATGGAACTGACGAAGTGGACAGACAGATAGACAGGTAGGCAGGCAGGCAGACAGACAGACAGACAGACAGACAGACAGACAGACCGACGTACAGACAGACAGGTAAACACACAGATGGGCCGGCACGCATGCGGTTAGGAAGACAGACACACAGACCGATATATAGACAGACAGATAAACAGACAGACAGACAGGCAAACAAGCAGACAGACAGGCAAACAGATTGATAAACAGACAGGCAAAGTATATGTGACAGAAAATGTCTGTTGGATCTAAAGAATTTAAGTCTGTACTTTTTAAAATTGGGTTTTAATTTAATCTAATGGAAGCGCATGGCATCAGTCTAAGGTCTGCAATCAAAACACAGTTGACAGAGAACCAGTTAAAGGTCGCGAGAATCCGTAGTCCGGCAAATAACGATGATATTAAATTAATTAATTAATTAATGATTAATCAAATGAAAATAAGGTTGAGATTTCATCTAAGATATAAACATCAGAGCGGGCAGGAACAGCGATTTCGACAGCCTTATGCCAGCCAAAGAGAAATCTCGGTCTACCCACCGATGACGTTGCTCTGGACATAGTGCCATGGCGGGAGTCCGTTAAAGGCATTATATAAACAGATATAAATAAAAGCTACATACAACCCGCCACTGTTCGCTTTCTGACAGTGCCAGTCCCAAGCCTGGATAAAGGAGGAGGGCGACGCTAATGGTCTTTGTTACCACACAATGGTCGTTAAACAGTAAACAAGCGAGATACATAAAAGAGACATACGATAACAGGGACGAAGTGAGACATCCTCGTTTCTCCGTGATTCAATTTCTTTGGTTGGCACCGCACGCTTATATAGAGTATCCTTCCTATATGGTGGCGCTATATAAGTATGTGCCTGCATTACTCGTACGCTTACATTTTACACTTACAACGCTGTAACTTAAACTTACATTTACACATCTGTACACTAACACAAACATACAAACCTTTACCCTTATGTCTACAATTATGCACATTTACACCTACATTTACAGTTACAATTACACATACTGTGCATTTACACTTAGCCTACTCCTACAATTCTACACAAAACACATTTACATTTCTAGTCATTTACACTTACATTTACAATTTTATACATTTCCATGTACACTTAAATTTACAATTACATGTACACCTAAATACATGTACATTTACACTTACATTTACACCTCATTACGTTTACATTTACACTTACATCTAATTACATTTACACTTGCATTTACATCTAAATACATTTACACTTACATTTACACCTCAATACATTTACACTTACATTTACACCTAATTACACTTACACTTAGAGTTACATCTAAATGCAGTTACACTTACATTTACAGTTACATTTACACATCTATACATTTACACATACATTTACAATTCTGTACATTTACATCTCAATACGTGTGCACCTGCATGCTTACTCGCAAGCCTCGGTCAGGAGATAGCGCTTCATCACGGCATTATTACCTGTCTCGACCGTCAGACTGTTGTTTATAAGTCAAATCATAACATTCAATTAATATAATTAATGCATGAAGGTTTCGCATAAAACAGTAGACAGGACGAGCGAATGAATGATGGGAGGCAGGCAACAGGTTGCAATATTCAATGGATGGATTGGACAACAGGTGATCTATGAGAACGTCTCCTCTCGTTGATTAAAGATATTATTCAGATAGATGGTAACAGCCCAGATACATGCATACATACAGAAATATATGCAGACATACATGCATACAAACATACGTACATACAGACATACATTAATACGTACATGGATACATAGATACACACAAACATATGGCAGCCGACTGTGGGACACGATAGCCGACTGGTTAGAGGGCTCGCCTTATAATGTGTAGGGTACGGGTTCGAGCCTCTTCTGAGAGAGTTACTGTGTAGGGACCTTAAGCAAATGCTTCACTTACAATTGTTCAATAGTTTGAAGCTTGGTCATTAGATGGTGGAGCTTAATTAATTCGCAACAACAATATTAATAAATAATTATGGTAATAGTAGTAGTGGTAGTCGTCGTAGTAGTAGTAGTAGTAGCAGCAGCAACAACAGCAACAGCAACAGCAGCAGCAGCAGCAGCAGCAGTAGTAGTAGTACAGTAGCATTGGCTTCCTCTCATCGCCCGAATTCGGTTTAAAATTCTCTTTCTTACATCCAGGGTGCTCTTAGGTCTGGCCCCTCGCTATCTTTGTGATTCAATTCGCCGACCCCTTCGGCTGCTTCTGGTCGCTCACTCCGCTCCTTAGACCGGCATGACCTTCTTGTACCTCGGTCGCGGACTGCTACTGCCCAGCATCGTGCCTATGCATCTGTTGGTCCTATGCCCTGGAATGACCTTCCCTCTACCACTCGATCTGTGATCTTAACTGAGGGTATTTCGGCCTCTTCTCGTTGTCTTAAGACGTTTCTTTTTTCGCAGGGCTCTTCGCACTGGGAGCGCTTCTGATTTGGTATTACTGTGAGAAGCGCTTTATAAATTTCTAAATACAATACAATGCAATACAGTAGAAGTAGTAGTAGTAGTAGTAGTAGTTGGAGTTTACTCTTGAGATTATAATTTACTGGTACTGAAGCTTGAACGGTATTAGAAGTTTAGAACAAAATGTGCTTTAAAAATGAGTTTGTTTGACTGGAGTAGTTTGACGTGAAGGCTTGTAAGACATGGGAAATTTCAAAAGGAAGAAAATATCGATTTTGTAGAGAGGAACTCTTGGATTAAACAGGTGCAAGGGGTAAGACTAACTTAATTAGATTTTTAAATGTGGTCATTTATTGGTCGAAGCAACATAAACCGCCGTAAATTAAATGAAGGAATTTATATAGCTCCAACGTCGGGCAGTGTTTAACGACACCTTCACTCTCCTTTGCGTTCTACATGTAGTTAATCAAATAGTTCTTTTCTCTTGCAGGCTCTACACGAGATCAATCGAAAATAATCAATGAACTGGTTGGTCTTCTTACCTGAATGCAGCCAGCGTTCCCTTCCTACAAGCAACTTGAGCTTCAGTAAACCTCAGATACCTCTGCGACAATGCAGAACGGAACTTATTAGGCTACCCAGTTAAACCAAGACGAGTTTAACTGAAACGGTTAAACTTAACGCGCGTCCGGCTTCTGCCTTCTGCACCACATGTGAGCTAAAGGAAGCCTTGCGCTGCTGGCTCTGCGGGTGCGAATAAGCTCGTGAATAAGCTGGGGCCCTGCGCTTGGATTTCGAATGGCGCTTTAGAAGTTTGGAGCTTACGAATACGATTACGATTACCTGGAAGAACCTGGTTGTTGGCTAATAATGAAAAGCTTAGCGAGTTAAACCTAACAAGTTTAGCAGAACCAATTAAACTCAACACGTCTTTCCCCACATTCCGTGCGGAATGGTGAGCTAAAGAAGTCGGTGTCGATCTCGCTGGTAGCTTTTCGTCGGGCGTGCTATTTTAATTGAAAGTGTTTCCTCTCGTTCGTTGATAAAAAAAAGACAACCCGAGATGGATCGCCTGTTCAAATCGGTGCTCAGTATTCGTGAGTTGAAGTTCCACGTCGACGACGACTACGTCGACCGTCTGAGCCGCCAGTACACGGTCATCCTCACGGTCCTCTTTGCCTTCCTCGTCAGTACGAAACAGTTCGTCGGGTCCCCGATCAACTGCTGGTGCCCGGCCGAGTTCACGGGCAGCCACGTGGACTACACGAACGCCGTCTGCTGGGTCAGCAACACCTACTACATCCACATGGATACCATCATACCGGAGGTACGGCTGGCGCAGCAGTCACAGGAGAACCAGCGCATTAGCTACTACCAGTGGGTTCCGCTCATACTGATCTTTCAAGGCGTTCTCTCCTTCATTCCGTGCCAGATATGGAGATTCCTCAACAAGCGATCCGGGATCAACTTGAGCACCATAATGGACGCGGCACACGTCTGTTCGGAGGCGTCCTACCTGGAGATCCGGGAGAAGGCGATCCGGTACATAGTCAACCAGATGGATCGGTACCTGTTGGCGCAGAGGGACTACCGCACCGGGTGTTGCGTCCGGATCAAGCACTTCATCGCAAAAATCTGTTGCATTGTGGGCGGCCGTCTCTACGGGAACTTTCTCATCACCGCCTACCTGAGCGTCAAGATCGCCTACGTCGTCAACGCGGTGGGTCAGCTGTTCCTGCTGGACCTGCTGCTCATCAACGACTACCACTTATACGGTGCTTACATCATCGAGAAGCTTCTACGCGGCCAGGACTGGACCGTCACGGAGCGGTTCCCGCGGGTGACGCTCTGCGAGTTCGAGATCCGTCACCAGTCCCGGCTTCATTTCTACGTCGTCCAGTGCGCGCTGACGATAAACCTCTTCAACGAGAAGATCTTTCTCTTCATCTGGATGTGGTTCGTGTTCCTGGCCCTCGTCAGCATCGTCAACTTCTTCCAGTGGCTCTTCCGGGCGCTCTACTGGCCCGGACAGGTCCAGTACGTCCGCAAGCAGCTGCGAGCCTTCGATACGAGTCAGCGCGAGCCGGGCATACTGGCCAAGTTCACGGAGAACTACCTTCGCCGGGACGGTATGTTCATCGTCCGCCTGATCGGGATCAACATGGGCGAGGTGGTGGCCGGAGAGGTGCTCTGCGGACTCTGGAACAACTACAGCCCCGAGAGGAGACTTCTGGCCGAGAAGCCCGGCCGGAAGCCGATGTCCGGAACGAGACAAAATGGCGGACGACGGATGGAAATCGTCTGATGACAGCGACCCCTTATGTAAATATTATATGAATATTAGTCTAACTTTATATGCCGCCGCCTCAGCTGATTGGGACACAGACCATTCAGCCCAGTTCGTGTGTTGTGAGGGCTGTTGATGGGCCGTTGTTGGGCCATTTGTCAGGGCTATTGTTTGGCCGTTGTTGTGCAGTTGTTGGGCAGTTGTCAGAGCTGTTGTTGGGTTGTTGTCAGAGCTGTTGTTGGGTTGTTGTCAGAGCTGTTGTTGGGTTGTTGTCAGAGCTGTTGTTGGACAGTTGTCAGGGCTATTGTTGGGCTGTTGTCAGGGCTATTGTTGGGCTGTTGCTGGGCAGTTGTCTGGGCCCTTGTTGGGCAGTCGTTGGGCTGTTGTCACGACTGTTGTCAGGGCTGTTGTCAGAGCTGTTGTTGAGGTGTTTTTGAGCTGCTGACAGGGCTGTTTTCAGTTTATGCTGCGCGTTGTTGGCAAATTCTGTAACCTGTTGTTCTGACTTTGAAAGAGGAGACTCACGGTTAGACCTGGATTTAACACTGATGGGGTTACTGTAGAGTTCACATTGGAACCCCAATTTATTCGAAGGAAGACGGTCGAGGATCTATAGGAGGATTGATAAGGATCTAAATGAGGATATGCGAAACCTTAAATGAGGATTGGTAACGATCCAATTGAGGATGAGTCAGGATCCAAATGATGAGTGTGAGGAGTAAGAAAAGTGTGTTGCGGATGAGCCAAAATGTTGAAATCTAGTAAAAGATTAATAAAAGTTGTTGAGGATTTAAATAGGATTTAATATATATTACCACGCATTAAAACACCAATCACTACGATTCCGAAATAGGAAGATCCAAGAGAATAAGTGAACAGTTAAATGAAATTCAATGCGGTTCTAACTGAGAAGTAACAAATATTTAAATGAGGACTAGTGAAAAATCTGAAGCAGTATTCATGATCTACATCGCTATAATCAATGAATTTCGACAGAAGAATAAATTTTAGATGGGATCCAATGTATCGCGTGAGAAAAAAAAACAGAATCTGTTAGAATGCAAATGAGATATTCATTATTGTACAATGGAGAAGTTGAGTAGTAGCTTAAGTCTGCAGTTAATTTATTCCACCTCGTCAGCTTCAGATAATTTCTTCGCCATCATCGTCATCATCGTCCTCAAAATCTTCATCGATCTTCATTCCAAACCGTTCTCAACTCTCGTCATGGACAAACCGACCACCAAGCGCATTAAAAATTGATGAATCGCATCAAGAATTCGTCGCCTGTGTATTGATGCTTATGAACAGCATTGTAAGGATGGCAAGCGACTTTAGCCAGTCACAATCCAGGTCACGTCCTCTGACCTAAAGGTCACGAGCAAAACGAGTGCATGAGGTGAAGGTCACAAAGTACAGATCGGACACATGGCGATGGATTTGATGGGGTTGAATTTGATTGTAGCGGCCAAACCATGCAGGGTCACGCTAATTTAATCTGTTAGTTTAACCCTGTGTTGTGTATAATGCTTTTGTAAGAATGTCTTTGTATCAGACCATCTATTTCCAGGATCTTTGGGGCCACGTGGTTTAGGTTAGGAACTTAGGCCTACAGAACCTGCTCTGTAGGCCTGTAGTCTCTCGTAAGGTGGGACCCTGTATCAACTTGCATTTTACAAATACTCTGAACATCCTTGAAGGCTTAGTGATATTTTACTGTCCTTGAAAAGATTTAACAGTGTTTTGTTTAACTTGAGGAATTTATTGAATAGTTAAATGTATGCTGCAATTTCTTTACTCAAAACAGGTACCAGCTTGTCTAAACAATTTCTGTAAGCTCGCTTATTGCTTACCGGTACGTATAACGTTCATTGCACTTTTCACATTTTCGTTCATCACTCTGTATTCAACTAATCCAAGGACATCCTTTGGCACCCATGGTTGGATGATTGATAGCCAAGCAGTCAACATTGGAGCCGTCTACACTTGGAATCGCTTGTCTTTGTAACTGATCTTCTGCATGATACTTCACACCAGTGACGTAGCAAAGAAATTGTGACCTCTGTTCGGCTACAGATTCCTTCCTCTGTCATTCTTATTCGGGTAGCAAATTCCCCGATAATATTCCTGTTGTAACACATTCCTTCATCTAATACATTCCACCATAAAGTAGCACATTCCTCTTTCTAATATCCTTGTTTGGAAGCATATTCATTATTATTATTATATTCCTTTATATTAGTTTCGGAAGCACATTACTCAGTTAAATATCCCTGTCGGGTGTTGTATCTTTATGCAGTGTTATGCTTAAAATTGCCCACTTTGCCAATTTGCCAAATGGGGCCCGAATGGTCACTGGCCCCGCTATTGTTACGCCACTGTATTACACTAGATTGCATACTGTGATCATACCACAGCTTCTCTCGATATCGTCCAAGATTCGTTTGTCCACCCACCAATCGCTGTCCGAATTTTAACCCATTGCATACGACGAGGTTGATGTTCGAATACGTGCCTTACAGCCGGGGGTAGTATTCAGAGCAAGGTTCATTGTTATACCAAGAATTGATATTGCCTAAATATGATTGGCTATAAGTAGGTCATTCCTTACACGTCATGGTTACGTCATAATGTTACAAGTGCGTGTTTATTTATTTTTATGGAAATCGTGTTGTGATTGATATTCGCCAAAGCTCGAGGGTACGTACCATACGTATTCTATTTTTTGAAAGGTACGTACGTTTTTTAACGTAACCTATTTTAGGGTACGTAAACAATACAAGAATACGTTAACCACGTCATTGCTCATTATAAGAATGTTCAATTTAATTTAAGCAAACAAAACATAAATAAAATGTTCGTGTATGATACGTACCATACGTGTATTCTATTTTTTGAAAGGTACGTACGTATTTTAACGTATTCTATTTTAGGGTACGCGTACCCTCGAGCTCTGATATTCGCTGCGATGCTTTCTTCAGTGTTCCTTGCATTTGGCAGCGATGGCATGGTGTGCTTCAGCTGCTATAGGCGAATAATGCTATATTGATAACTAGGCCTATATCATACATGATCTCATTGTTAGAGTTGTGATGCTGTTGAAATGTGAATTGTTATTGGCACTGCAGTTGGGTTGTTGTTCCAGTTGAAATTACATTAAGTATATATATTGTGCGTCTTATAAAACGGTGCGACTTTGTCTTTGCAAAATGTTCGCAAGCATGAAAGATTGTTTTGCTTGGTATGGATCGCAGATTGCTCAGACTACCGTGTAGCTGAATGTCAGCGTTGGTCTACTGCTCTACACACATATAGACGTAGGCAAACAAGTCGCTGATAGGGTCGAGGTACAGCGCAACTCGATGTTGAATGCGTGGTCAGGCCCGGCCATATCTCCTCCGTCCGCCGCGTATAGAGAGCCAGTGCAAATAAATAACAAGAGCAGATGGATCCGTCTGGACCATGCCCCCTACATCTTAAAATCTGATGGGAAGGAACCGGAGAGGCATCGTCCCCGCTTTGTGCGTCACCGACTGAATGAACAGCGCTTGTGAATAAGCTGGTGCCCTGCGCTTGGCTTTCGAGTGGCGCTTTAGAAGTCTGGAGTTTACGATTGCGATCACTTGTAAGTGGTAGTTAAACTAAGCTTCAAGTTGTCATTGTTTCTTTGTTAACACTTTAACAAGAAGCTGCATTTAGTACACTCTCATCGTTAAAGCGCTGAATGATTTTAATCGGTGAGGACTCCCAGTATTTTATCCCAATTGCACTTCGAACATTGCACAAAGCTTCGAGAAAAATTCCAACGTTTTTGGGACTCTAGACATAAAACTTCATTTCACTTTGAATCCTTATTGATTCTCGTTATTCTGAAGCTTTCGGTGCCATAACCGTCAAAATTGAAACGCCGTATCAACGCGTTCAGTGGCTATAACCAGAGTTTTCATTGATTTTTCTTATTTTCAAATATGTACTGTACCAAGGTATGATAGTGAATTTTGACCTGTGATCTTAAATATGTGGCAGTCGTATGCTAAAACAGGTCAACTGTACGAGTACTACAGTTGTTTACCTATTGACACCCTGTACGTTGAACCTGTACCAAAGCTGATCTCGCTAAACAACCCAATAGCTTGCTTAGTACATTGAGGTATTCGTTGCTTAATGACATCCCAAGCGCTAGGGTCGTTGACGTCTACCTTAGATCATAAGACAGCTTCAATGTCGCCTGGAATTAGCCATAAATATGACATTATTATTATTGAAATTCAGGTAGCGCCCGTAGCGGTGTACAATGCTGAGAAGCATATTTTATTGCAGATCAAATACTAATTGCTATTCTTGTAGCCTATGCATCCTGTAAGCCTGCGTGTAGCTTGAACACATGTAAGCCTAAAGCCATGCAGGCCCAAGGCCAACATGCTGCATGGATTGTGTAAATATCGCATCGTGCTTGAATCGTGTAAATAACGTAGACTTGTGACTAGGCCTATAAGGTTTGTGATGCGAAACTGTTCTACTGTTACAGTACATGTTCATGAAATGTAATTCTTTTGAAAGGAGGTAGATAAAAAAAGAGTACAGATGCCCACAGAAAGGGCAAAGTTGACCTATTTTATTGTTTAGTTCAACTGCATGCTATATTTGTTTTGGTTGTTTCGACTCGTCTGCATTCCTTGTCTTTCTGATATCAGGAAAATCCTATTGTTATTGTAAATATTATTTATTCCGTTATTTATTTCTCGAAAATACTTGCTATGCGCCAAGTCAGTAATTATAATTAGTAGGCCTAACTTCTATGGTTCCGGTGACTGAATTCGATTTGCGGTATATAAACATGTCTGTTTCAAATACCTGCAGTTTCTGTAGACTAACCATTTTCTCTGTAATGTTACTAATGTAATGTAGAGATTTAGACGGAGCCCGGCCCAAGAAACCGCAACATTGAAGACCATTTTTGTTGACTGTCAGCTAATGCATTTCCATTAAATATTTGCACTTGACGAAACCTGTTTAATGCTACTCTACTGTTACCCCTCTAGTTGACACTGCACTGGCCTGATATCGTAGGCCTACGTGGTTGCTCCATTAGATCATTGTTATTCCACTTTCTTGAACCCTGTGAACTGCAAATTAAATCGTTTTCTTTCTTGTCCGCGGATCCGACCTCATGACTTCCGGCAGCCATTTTAGTTTGTTGTGTTAGAATTATATAGCGCGCGTAGTGTGAACTTTATGCTTAGTCGTGTGCGTTTAAAATAATTAAGCGTGTTTGTGTTAAACGAAATTATGTTGATGTTATGCGAAATTATGTGTTGCGTACATTGTCGGCTGCTTTAGTTCTTATTTTATGGCGCGTTATTAATTAAAAGCTATACACTGTACCGAGGATCGATAAGTGATACTGTGATCAATACATACAGGTCTGATTGAATACTTGGCGAAATATCTTATCGACCTGAAACATACCACATGAATAGGCTTAAAATAAAAGTCTGTGTGTGGGGCTTTAAAGAATTGGATAATTACAGACCTAACAGCCAATACGAAAGCCAAATATATAAGCCATTTCGGTTAATCTTTGCCTCCGTGGTTGGTTACTCTACCGGACTAGTAGGTCTATTGTAAATTCATCGTCATCATCATCATCATCATCATCACTATCATCATCATCATCATCCATCATCATCATCATCATCATCATCATCATCATCATCATCATCATCATCATCATCATCATCATCATCAGTTCCTGATGTCAGCGTCGATGAGTACGAATAAATGATCTCCATTGTCCTCGGTCTTTTGTCAAGTTCATTGCTCTCCTTATAGTGTTTTCCAAGTGACGTTATGTCCTCATTTATATTATCTATCCAGCATAGTCTTTGTCTGCCTTCATTTCTTTTCCTTCTAGGCCTAATCTGCTAATCAATGATGTAGTGCATTGTGTGGGATTCTGTCAGCTGGCATTCTCTCTACATGTCCAAAACATCGGAGTCTTCGTTGAACGACTTTGTCTATAGCAGAGTTGTTTGAATACCTGATGATTGTCTTATGGAGATTAATCTAGTGTGGATTAGATTAGATTACATTAGATTAGATTAGATTAGATTAGATTAGATTAGATTAGATTAGATTAGATTAGATTAGATTAGATTATATTAGATTAGATTAGATTAGATTAGATTAGATTAGATTAGATTAGATTATATTAGATTAGATTAGATTAGATTAGATTAGATTAGATTAGATTAGATTAGATTAGATTAGATTAGATTAGATTAGATTAGATTAGATTAGATTAGGCCTAACTGCAGTGGATGCGCCAGGATTTCAAGTTGGGGTGGGGGCTATAAACTTCTCTGGCGATGGTGCCTATTTTTTCGAGACCTGGAATTGTTCTGTCTGGGCAGATGCTCCTTCTGAATAGATATGTTAAAGAGGCGCTATACAAATTTACTGAATTTATATATATATATATATATATAGCTCCTATATATATAATTATATATGGTATCGGCATTGAAGACCTCATAAGGCATGGCACAACATTTAGACAGTGTGTGTGCGAGCGCCCGTGTGTGTGTGTTTGAGTGTGTGCGTGCTTGTGCGTGTGTGTGTGTGTGTTGTGTGTGTGTGTGTGTGTGTTTGTGTGTGTGTGTGTGTGTGTGTGTGTGTGTGTGTGTGTGTGTGTGTGTGTGTGTGTGTGTGTGTGTGTGTGTGTGTGTGTGTGTGTGTGTGTGTGTGTGTGTGTGTGTGTGTGTGTGTGTGTGTGTGTGTGTGTGTGTGTGTGTGTGTGTGTGTACATGTACATATGTGTGATTGTGCATGTTTATTGCCCTTATATTACCGACCCGCTATACCGTATGCTTTGCAGAGATATTCGCTGTTTTTCACGCCACCTCATTCAATCCCTAATCTCCAGTAATCCTATATCCACGTCGGACCGGATAAAGATCCTGATCCTGCATTCTCCACTCTTCCTGACCAGGCATGCAGAAGGACCTCTAAGTATACCATGAACGAATCCATGCAAATCCCGAGGCGCTATATGAATAGTTGACAGTATTACAGCACTGGTATACATTACATATCAAGTATCGTTTTTTGTATGTATGTATGAGCACTTGTTATAGCGCCCCTTCAAGATTTCTACTCAGAGGCGCTCCCAACTACAGCGCGGACACTTAAACGGAGTTTCAAGCCGAAGCGCATGAGCAATTGCGAGTGAAGGACTTGCCCAGGGTCCCTACGCGGCGGCTTGAGGTGGATTCGAACCCGCTGCAATGCACCGAACATACCCCTACACCATTGCGCCCCACGTCTGTGAGGTTGTAGGTTTTAAGTTTTCCCTGTTAGTTAAATTTCCCAAGGCAGAATAGGTAAAGACTGTAATTCTACTTTTCTCGACTGTACTACGGAACATCTACACTGGCTTCCACGTATTCAATTTCAAATTCTTTTTCTTACCTCCATAGCAGCGTTTCTGCATGTGCCAAGCTTCACGCTATGTTTGATTCTTTGTTATTTTGTTCGTCGACCTCCCTCGGCTTCCTCATGTCACCCTTTTCGCTCTTTGGACCGGCATGACCTCTTAGCAGAGATGGACACGATTAGTTAAATTGCTAATCGATTAGAATTAAACTGAAATTTGCTGATCGATTAGAATTAGAATTAGCAATATCTTGTAGCTAGTCGATTAGAATTAGAATTAGCCAAACTGAGAAAAACAGGTAATCGATTGGCTAATCGATTAATTAAATTGCTAATCGATTAGAATTAGAAGTGGCTACTGAAATTTGCAAATCGATTAGAATTAGAATTAACAAAATCTTGTAGCCAATCGATGAGAATTAGAATTAGCTGTTTGTCTAAACGATTTGCTAATCTATCTATCTATCTATGGAATAGATTAATCGATTAGAATCTAATCGATTAGTTAACCATCACTGCCTGTTATGACCTACCTCGGACTCGATGTACTAAGAGGCTACTGTCCAGCGTGTGCTTATGCCTCTGTTGGCCCTTCGTTTTGGAATGTTCTTCCCTCTATGAGTCCTCTCTGTGATATTAGCTGGGGGTTTGCTGTCTCTGCCCGTTATCTCAAGACTCTTCTTTTTGCGCGGGTTCTTAGCACAGGGAGTGCCTCTAATTAGGTAGAAGAGACGTTTTAGAAATTCATAAATACAATACAATACAATACAATACAATACCATACCATACTGTGCATAGTAACTGCAATGTGAAATGTATGTAGCGTTACTTCAAGAGAAACAGATCACGGGCGATGGTGATGATGATGGTGATGATGATGATGATTATGATGATGATGATGATGATGATGATGATGATGATGATGATGATGATGATGATGATGATGATGATGATGATGATGATGATGATGATGACGATGATGATGATGGTGATGGTGATGATGATGTGATGATGATGATGATGATGATGATGATGATGATGATGGTGATGATGATGATGATGATGATGATGATGATGATGAAACCTATACAATTTCTACAGCGCAGTAACACAGCACATTCCGTTACAAGGGCGCTTTAGCAAATCAAAACGTCAGTCAGGATACACTTGACAACAACTGACAACATGAAATCACGATCGAATAGAAGTGTTTTCAAAGGCTTAAAAGAAAAGCAGGCAAAGAAAAGCCAAGAAGCTGAGGTCTCAAGTGCACGGTTGCAGCTTATCCTTTGTCTCCACGGCAATGAAAACCCTGCCTTTACAGGTACCAGCGCTCTTTGCACTTATCGATGCGGTGTGACCTTTACAGTGGAGGCGCCACCAGGATTTCAGGTTTGGGGGGCTAAAGCTCCAAACCCTTCCATTTCTCCCCTCCTGTGATTTGCAGTGATTTCCCACTTTTTCTTGAAGGGCTGAGCCGCAGTTAGGTGGACTAAGCCCCTTATCCCCTCTGGCGTCTCCACTCCACCTTTACCTAAATTTTAACCTCTGCCTTTAACTTTTTCCTTATTTACACTTACCACTTACCTTTACCTTCAACTTGATCCTTGCCTTTATCTTTATCTTCATCTTTACATTTACGCTTTCAACATCATGTACATACAGTTATAACAGACACGCGTTTAAGGCTGTATTAATGTCATATGTCGCTCTCTGCTGACGGCAACAGACTGCTTCTCAGAACGACATCTTTATTAGACGTTATTAAGGCAATCTAATAACACCAGAGGGCAGGGTACTGCAGCAGACTCTCAATTATTAGTTTGATATTACTCAGATGATATATTGCAGGCAATTCTTGTCATAATAATGCGACTGTTATTGTTCTCGTAAGTGCACGAACTGCACAAAGTCGGTCAGAAAGTCGGTAAGTTCTTATCGACGACAAGAACACACACACATGAATATATACTTAATACACACAAATATTTATATATACGCACATATAGACCCTATAGCCTATTTACACATACATAATATATTGATATATATGTATACACAAATATTTATATACCTATATATATACACACACATATATATGTATATATGTATGCATATATATGTATGTATGTATGCATATATGTGTATGTATGTATATGTGTATATACATAGTGTATGTTTGTGTGCTTATTGCCGCTATATGATCGACCCGTATATGCTTCACAGGCAGAGTTATTTCTTGTTTTTCACATGTTGCATATAATATAGCATCTCCTGTATTGGCTCCATTGGATTTATATATATATATATATGCCTATTATGTTATGATGTTATGATGTTGACTTCCTTTCATTTTTAATTGACGGAAGAAGACACTAAGCGCATCTAATCCAAACAGAGCTTCTTTAGCGCAAGCATATTTTGCAATAGCAAGTGGGGTGAGCTGCGGGGTTGGGGTGGGGTGGAATGGGGTACCGGGTAGTATGTGAAACTGCCTGAAACACAGAGAACAGCTTTTGCTGACCCCAGCGAGACACTGATTGTATTGTATCTAAAGATTTATATAGCGCCTCTCTCAAAATAACTATTCAGAAGCGCTCTCAGCACGAAAACCCAGATCGAGAGACCAAAGTGGAAAAACTAGTTATTAGTTTAGCCCTTAATGAGGGGGAAGGTCATTCCAAGTAGAGGGACCAACCACAGCAAATGCCCGGCGTTGAGCCAAGGTAGTCCAAGTCCTAGGAACAAAAAGATCAATCCAATCAGCAGAGCGCAAGGACGAGATGAGGACGCAGTTAACGGCTTTCGCATATAGTCAGAAAGATACTTTGGGGGCACTGCTCAGCTGCGCCTCTGATGGAACTAGAGCTGATGGAATTGAAAGACGATGGATTGGAATAAGGTCTGTGTCTATGTGATTATGTAAGTGTACATGTATATGTATTGTATTGTATTTGAACACTTGTTATAGCGCCCCAACCAGATTTCCCATTCAGAGGCGCTCCCGACTACTGCGCGAACGCTGAATCGGAGTTTCACGCCGAAGCGCATGAGCAATTGCGAGTGAAGGACTTGCCCAGGGTCCCTACACGGCGACTTTGAGGTGGATCCGAACCCGCAACCCTCAAGCTGCAAGGCACCGAACATACCCCTACACCACCGCGCCCCAGTATGTATAATATATGCGTATACGAATGTGAATATGTATCTGTATATGTACGTATCTACATTCATTCATACTTACAGTGCGTCCATACATGCAATTAAAACAAACTATAACCTATCCTCCCGACCTTTGTCCAACAGATCTCACTTCTCCCGTACCTTAATCTTCTCCTGTTCGCAATCTTGGAATCATCTTCGACAAGAACCTTACCTTTTCCGATCACATCACCCAGCTATCTTGCACCTGATATATTAAATACACCCGTGACTTTGTCGATTACGCCCAATACTAACTTGACTACAAGACCGCGTGCACAATAGCCACTTCAATTGTTCATTCCAAACTAGACTGCTGTAACTCCCTTTTTTTACAACATCTACTCTTCTCAAATGAAACGCAACCACATAACCCCTGTTCTCAAATCACTTGATTTGAGAACAGGGGTTACTTTCCATTCACGACTGTAGACCGAACTCTTCAGGCAATCCTATCCTGATTCTACTCCACACGACCACCGGCATCACCGACTACCACCGTAGCACCATGCTGTCTCCTCGGCTTGACCTCCCCGGATTTTGACCTGGCACCGGAATAACCAGAGGAGATTGGCTACTGCGAACTTTGATATAGCGCCGGTGAATAAGCTGGTCTCCCTGACGTGGCGCTTTTGTGGGCGCTGAGACATTTTCGAAGATTTACATTTAGTGAATTAGTAGTAGTAGACCAAGGAACCTACAGTTACCTACTAACTTACAGAGCATAGCCTAGTAGTGCAAGCACGTCGGTAAAGTCATTATTTACAACATGTAGTTCATTTCGAATAATTTTTCAAGTTGGCCTACGATCGATAGGCCTATTGTTGGACCTTGTTGGTTAGAAATCTATATTAAATTTTTATAAGAAATAATTTCAGGCAGCGGACCACCCCAAAACGATTTCGACAGACCGTACTAAATTTTCCAAATGACGTTGCTCGTAGTCGTATAGGGGCCTACCATTATCAGAGAAAGTCTCCAGTTTAACGGTGCAGAAGAGGATATTACCTCATGGTGATGGCACGGATTGTTTTAACGTGAAGTGATAAACAAAATGTCCAACGATATCTTGAAAAGAGCAGTGATGAAAGGATGTTTGTTCAATAATGAGTGTTTAATCAAGGCACCTCTGGGGGAATGTTCCATCAGGATGTATTTCCCCTCAGAAATATAAAAAATAATAGTTTTGAGTTGTTATTGACATTATAATATTATATTATGGTATAATGATATTATTTACTATTATAACATAGGCCTATTATATAGGCCTACCATTATATATATTATGATGAGTATAATCTATAGGCCTACTGTTAATATTAGGCTATATTTGTACAAACATTATACTTGTACACCTAAATGGCTTATCTCGAGTGTTAGGCCTAGGTCTTTCAAATTTTAAAATATCAAATTTCAAAATGTTTTGTTCCTTGAACATTCAGCAAAAACTATATCATTACCACATAATGTCATGGCTTCACGATTCGGTAGTTGAATCCTTCTTGCTTGCTTAGTGTGCGTACAGAATTAAAATCCTAGCGGCGCCGGGACCCGCGTGTGTGAAAGAGATACCGTACGTAGGCTACGTACATAGGCCTACATACATTTATACAGTGCGTCCATACATACATACATACATACATGCATGTGCCTGCATAGTGCATAGTTAATCTGTAGTCCATTTTTAGAAACTAAATCTGTTAGTTATAGTTCTACTACGAAGTTGTTGCCGCGTTTTGTACGAGAAACCATTGAGTTGAATGTTGTCAGGTTTCTTCAATGACGCCATATCTTGCAACTGCGTCATACATAATTAATGCGGCTTGCCACCTGTACGATGACGGCGTGTGGCATTGTGTGGCAGAAATCTTATAGCTTTTATTTGACTCGGATCGTATATAAATAAACTCATGTATCTGAGACGCTGACACGTTTTTGTCCTTTCTAGGAAATTGTTGGTCTATTTATAGCCTATTAATTTTGCATTAGCCTATTTCCTATGTATAGACCTATGTATGAGCCTAGATATAGTCTATGTATAGGCCCTATGTAGAAGGTAAGATATAGCCTATGTAGTACTATGTATGGGCCGTACGCGTAAGCCTATAGCCTATGTATAGGCTATAATTATGCATAGGTCCTTTCACTTCGACTTCGCTTCTCAAGCGGATTGTGTTTAGACTGATGTGAGTTCAATTGACATGCACAGTCTCCAGTCTCCTGCTGGTGACTGCTGGAGTCAAGTGGAGTTATTAATATTTTAGCAGAATGATTCTATACAAGGCAATGCCGCAAACGTTCGATCCCTCCATCAGTAAGCCTATTGTAACTCACCCACCATAGTCTGCCTCGGGCTTCTCTGTCTATCAACCCTCAGGCTGTGTACTTAACATTATTGTCTCACCTCTTCAGGGATGGAGGGTGGGATAGAGAGAGAGAGAGAGAGAGAGAGAGAGAGAGAGAGAGAGAGAGAGAGAGAGAGAGAGAGAGAGAGAGAGACAGACAGACAGACAGACAGACAGACAGACAGACAGACAGACAGACAGACAGACAGACAGACAGACAGACAGACAGACAGACAGACAGACAGACAGACAGACAGACAGACAGACAGACAGACAGACAGACAGACAGACAGACAGACAGACAGACAGAGACAGAGAGAAAGAGAGAGAGAGACGGAGACGGAGACGGAGACGGAGACGGAGACGGAGACGGAGGGGAAGTGATAGAATATGATTCTCTATCACACTCTGTTACTCTATCCTCGAGCGAGACAGACAGACAGGCCGAGATATAGAGGCAGAGATAGAGAAAGACAGAGATAGACAGAGACAGAGACAGAAAGAGAGACAGATAGAAATAATAAGACTCGGACTAATCACAAGAGGATAATTTAATGGATTTGGGATATCAAAAGAATGGAGATAACTTATTCGTACCCATCGCTGTCGTCAGAATCTGGTGATGATGGCGATTATAGTGACGAATACGATAACGATGAAGGTGACAACGATGATTACAACGACAATGAAGTTGAATTAGATGACGAAGACAATGATGATGATGATGACGACAATGAAGATGACGACACTGATGACAATGATGATGATTACAACAATGATGATGACGATGATGATGATGATAATGACGATGTTGATGATTACAAGAACAATGATGATGATAACGACGATGACAATGATTATAATGACGACGATGTTAATGATTACAACAATGATGTTGACGATGACGATGATGATGATGGTGACTATTTTCCGGTGTGCCGGGCATGGCATTCCTATCAATTCCGATAGGAATTCAGGTAAGCCAATTCCGTCATAGACAGGTAAGGTACATTTCAGCCTGTGCCTGGCTCCGCTAACACGAATGCGCCTAATAATAATGTCGGAAAAGCACGATGGTCGAGGCAAAATTTAATGTCGGCCGCGCATAGAACACCGAAAGGGAGATAACGACATCGCCATGGCAACGCAGCAACATTAAACACGGTATTGGAAGACGGGGTCGCCATGGCAACAGGGCAACATTAAACAATGCGGGACACGTTTGCGCCCGCACGCGCCGTGTCTAACCACATCGGAACCAATTATATAGCGCGTCAAACAAAGGCTGCGACAATTAGAAGCTAGCGCCTTTTCATTAATTTCTGTTCAACGCACCGGCTCCTACTGTGAAGGTCGCTAATTAAGCCGAGACTGGTTTTCATCAGCGCATGGGCAGCCTTAACGATGGAGCAAAAAATGCGGGGAAAACGACGAATAAAAATTAAAATATAATAATTAACACGTGACAATGAAATACAAACAGGGGCGGCGCTGGCCGGGGGGGTCCAGGGGTCCGGACCCCCCCAGCTGTCGTTCAGACCATTTCTCCAATTCGTGTAAATCCGAATAGATTTTTTTGGTGGGGGGGGGGGTCTGGTTTCGCTGACAGCCTTGCAACTAATGTCATGACTTTGTAACTCTTTCCAATATATTAAATTAATATTATGATCATCACTATTTATTAGGTCTACTCAAATTCTTTAAATTATATTTAACTTACTTACTAAACTTGCTTATGATTGGTACGTCATTGGTCCGTGTGTACAGTGTTGACTCTTAGTGAAAATAATAACAATAATAATTTTTATGGCATCATTAAATAGAAATCCGCTTACTGAACTGGTTGAGGCTTGCCACTATAAGAGAGACAAAAACTTATAAGCAATAGTTAAATATCTTTTAAACTTGTCACGACACATATTGATGTTTGATGTTTTCTTCTGTTTCAATGTTTTAACTGGATGTTTACAAAATCAAATTAATTAAGATAAAATAGTAATTACATGTTTGCAAATTTTTTGACCAAGTCAACGTAACAACTAACAAATCAAGTTCATTTTTAAGCTATAAATGTTTAGTTCAGAGTGGCTAAAATGAGCTCCATATGGCAACATTATACTCCAAAAAGCGTTGTATTATACAAATGAATACATTTAATAATTAATACTTTAAAATTCGAAAAATTTGAAATATAATAATTAATGCATGACAATGAACAGTAGCGTAGCCAGGTAACAATTTGGGGGCTTCCATTGGACATGGTCGCAAAAGTTTTTTTGTATTTCGCATATAAAGCATTAAAAAATTTCGGCAATTTATTTGGGGGTTTGAACCCGTAAACCCCCTCCAAATACGCCCGTGACAATAAATAAAATGTAATAATTAATACATGAAAATTATTATATAAGACTTTCAATAATTAATACTTTAAAACATTATGATAAAATTCCTCATTTTCAGTGCACCAAAAAAGTAGCCAACGGTGCATAGCGTAGTCAGTTGTTAACCCAGTTCCTTAATTAAAGTATTTATGTTAACAAATCTTTTCTAACATCACTACGGAAATTGGAACGGTTTACAACTGTAAAATACTGTACAGCTGTACACGTCTTTCTATAGCGACCGTATAATGGCCTCGACCCTGTTCATTTTTCAATAAATTGATCGGGTGAGGTCCTTCACCACCGCTTGCCCTTTTGATTGGGTGCCACGCCATTTAAGGTCCCCGTGTACGGACCGTGCTAGAGAGAACGTATGGCCTCGCCCCTGCAATTTTTTAATGAATTGATCGGATGAGATACCTGACCACAGAATGAGCTAACATATGTTTTCACAAGATTGCCTTACAACATTTTAATTTGGATGATATCATCTGTTGATATATAAAACTAGAAAATTGTAGACAAAAGTTGAAAGCACACGGAGTGTTTTTCTCAAACACCGAATATTAATCTACAGACCATTACCTTCAAATTGGTAGTGAAAAAGAAACTTTTACATCAACTTGAAATGACTGAGTGTCTCGGCCCCCCACTAAAGTGACTTAGTTTTGTTTTTCCCTCTTCTTCTTGTTTGTGCTATAAATGTTTGGTTAGTTAACGATTGATATATAATCAGACAGAGTCAATGTTGACATTCTTTGTTTAGATAAACAGTATCACTTGTAAGATCAGTTAACAACAGTTTATCACGTTTATCTGGCTGGAAGGGATTCAAGTTCCAAGTCCAGGCGGGGTTAAGGTCGAACACCGTCAGAAGCAAACACACACACACACACACACACACACACGCACGCACGCACGCACGCACGCACGCGCGCGCGCACACACACACACACAAACTGGAAAATTGTAGGGAAACGTTCAAGCACAATAAACAAATCAATATCCCATGCATCAAACAATTTCTTTTTCAACAGTCAAATACTGAAGTACATAGATCTTAGCACAGTACAACACAATACATACCAGTACGCGGTGAACATCCATATAGCACTATATCAGTGCTGTCCAACCTTTTTGACACCGCGGGCCACCGAATAAGTAATTTTTGAAGCCAAGGGCCGTGCCAGTCAACTCAAAAGCAGCGACTAAAATTTATTGAAAATTATTAACTGTATTATAATTAATTATGGAGTTATCATAATGAATGCGTCTTGGGAACGGGATTTTGTGTACAAATTGTCAAATGATAAGCCAAGTTACGAACGAATAGCTATGCAAGTAGGCCAGTGACTGTCTTTTACTTCATTTTAACAGAAATTGCAACTATTTAGCGAGCTGCGGCGGGCCACTTAGAATCTGCCGGCGGGCCGCATGCGGCCCGCGGGCCGCGGGTTGGACAGCACTGCACTATATAAATGTTTCACATACATACCGCACCTGCATTTCAATGGCGTCCAGGCCCATACTGAAATTAATGTGCCTGACGTTTTACTATTCATTGATTTAGGACCGGAAGTAAAACCTGCAATAATTCCTTCCAGCATAATACACATGAAAGAGCGAGTCCCTGACAGCCTAGGCCGTAAAACTACAATGTCTATATCACAATACACTGTAATAATAAAAATAATATTTAAGGTAATAATAATAATAGCAATACTAATAATTGAAAGAGCTTCCAATAATATTTTGTTCCCGAGGGAGTAGACTAACCTCGGGTAAAAAATAATATCGAAATAATTAATTGGCCTGTTCTGTGTCAGTACTTCAAGCTTCTTTAATTAATTCTGTAGCTTCAAGGAGAGGCCTAAATAATTGTATGACAGCATACAATGTCATCATTAGCATATGAATGAACTCATTAGCATATGTATGACCTCATTAGCATACATACATCTCATAAGCACATAAGAGTACACATGTCCTCATGAAGCATATACATAAGTCATCATAAGCATATGCACGTCCTCATTAACATATGCATGACCTCATTATCATATGCATGACTTCATTAGCATATGCATTTCCTTATTAGCATATGATAGGACCTCATTCTCAAAGGTTACGTCCTCATTAGCTTACAGCTGCTGCACTGTCTACTTCCTGCTGATCAGATCATTGCAGCTGATTGTGATAATACTGAACAGTCTCGCCTCTCCGGACCCTCAATCCAATTGAGTTTATCCATTAAACATTAAGGATGTCCAGAAAGAGGGGAAGGGAGGGTCACCCTAATGTAGACAAAGGGTGAAAGTGGGTAATTGTTTTGCGGACGTCCATTACAGAGGGCCCCATTGTTGAGCCATAAGACACCTCAAAGTAAGACCCTTCAAGGACCTTAGCAACACACCCCTAACGAATTATTATTATTATTACCCTTATTAAATATTATTATCAAATATTACTATTCAGAGGACTTATATAGCGCCCCTCCAAGATAACCTACTCCGAGGCGCAATGAGAAGCAAGTCATGGCAAATAAACGTTGGTCAAAAATAAGGCATATATCTGAAAAAAATAAGAAATCGTCAGACCAGGGAAGAGCAAAGGCAGCTTGCAAGTTGAGGCCAACTAAAGTCACGATAAAATGGTACTGGAGGAGTACTATGCTACTGTCGTGTTTGGTATAGCCTATCCATCTACAATCATGTCCATGTCTTCAAAAGTGACAGATACATGCCTCGTTGAGTCTGAGTTGATGAGCTATATAAATCTGTGATAACAATTGCAACAAAGGTGTCATACTGTCAGATGTAGCCACGTTCTAGTGCTTTTGCAAGGTACATAAAAGATACGTTTACAGATGCATAAAAACCGCTGTTACATCGGCTGTAAAACGAAAACATAAAAAGTACAATCTGGAGTTTGGTGATCAAAGAATCCATTCACATAAACAGATACAAAACTAAAATCCATCAAAAATAACTCTGTACAAAACTATCAACGCAGCCAAAGCCGGAATGCCAAAAGCGGTAAATGCAGACAAACAAACAGCTTCCCATAGAGGACACGGAGTGACGGAAAGCGCACGAGACAGGATCTCACAAGTACTAAAATCTTTCATTCCCCTAATATAAAATTTACCAGTAAACGGTGGTAGCGCCATATTAGTAAACTAAAATTACCAGGTATGTTTAAAAGGCGCTAATTGTGGTACTGTCACAGTGTGGACTCGTCTGCATTCTCCCAGTTCACTCGCTGTTCTGCTTAACTCGAAGTGGTGTTGCGCCCCAAGTGGTGTCGTGCCCAAAAGCCGCAAGTGGTGTCATGCCCCAAGTGGTGTCATGCCCCAAAGCCCCAAGTGGTGTCGTGTCCAAAAGCCCCAAGTGGTGTCATGCCTCAAAGCCCAAATGGTGTTGTGCCCCAAAGCCCCAAGTGGTGTCGTGCCCCAAATGGTGTCAAGCCCCAAGTGGTGTCGTGCCCCAAAGCCCCAAGTGGTGTTGTGTCCCAAAGCCCCAAGTGGTGTCGTGCCCCAAAGCTGTAGCAGTTAATGCGCCTCACACTAACTGTAGTGCAATGGTAAATATTGATCTTTCAGCATAATCTCTCTTCACACGCTGTACATATCATAAGACATCTTCGTGTTAACGAATTCTCACTGTACATATAAAATCCGAGTACATTTAAAAGGCATTCTGTAAAGCAACTGTTACATTACAAGACTCGAAAATACTTTCCATCAGACTGGCAGAAGATTTGTTTGACAGAGCAGCTGAACACACACACACAGTCAAACGATGTCAGAAAGCCGGATAATCCCAACAGGGAATTGAATTTGGGCTTAAAGGATTAAAGCATTCCAGATTGCATTTCACAGAAATCAGGATTCAAGTCAGACGCGAAATTGAGCCGGTCGCCGCACAGTCTGTCACAAGCCAAACGTGTTTTCACTGCTGTACGCGACGTACAGGAACCCATCGTCGTCCTTGTGCTCCTGATAAATTTGGCCCATCGTCGCACTAAAAGACAAAATAAAACACACCCATGCTGTTTTTTGCAAATCTCAAATGCTATGGTTATTATTATTATTAAACATTTAGTAAGCACCACTATGTAATGACCAAGCATCAGTCGATAGCACTGAGCAATTGTGGTGTGAATCACTTGCTCAAGGTCCCTACACAGAAACCATCTGAGAGGACGTGGCTCGAACCTGTACTCTCCATGTTATAGGTTGAGCACTCTGTTTGATGGTATATGATGTATGATTACACATCGTTGGCCAGATGACATTTTATACAACAGTTAGTACGTAGCCTTTATTTGCATGTGGCAGGCACATATCTACTAAAACATAACACAATGCAATGTAATATACTAAATGTCTCAGAACCACACAAAAGTCACATCAGGGAGACCAGCTTCTGCACTGGTGCTATATAAAATCAAGTCCAAAAATTTCGGATCTGGCTTTATGCGTGGCGTTTGGGAGTCTTGGTGACTGCACGGGCAAGAGCATTCTGTAGCATTAGTTTCAGTTTAACGACACTGTGTGATAACAAAGATCATTAGCGTCGCCCTCCTCCTTCATCTAGGCTTGGGACTGGCACTGACAAAGTACGATCAGTGGCGGAGTTAGAGTACGATCAGTGGTGGAGTTAAGAGCGTTCTGGAATGATTGCAGAGGTTTTATGTGGGATGAGTTGATGCTACACTAAAGAATAAATACAACAGAACAGAACACTGCTCTGTTTTAAATTTTTCAGTGCATCTGCTGTGGCTATATATGACGATTGATCATGCAACCTTTAATGACACAGCATATAAATAATCTGATATGACAGTAAGTAATTAAGTAGCCTTTATTTATTTGCACCTGACAAGCACACATGTTACATTGCATAGAATGATTAATGCACATTTGAAATGGATTACATCACGAGCAAATAATATAGACAGACATGCACGACAAAAGAAATATTATTATATTAATTCACAGACTATTATGTTAACAGTTTATATTAACAGCAGGTAAAACAGTGTCTTATTTTCTGAAGGAAGTAATTGTCCTGAAGGAAGCAATTGTCCTGAAGCAAGTAATTTTCCTGACACAAGTAACTGTCCTGAAGGACATAATTGTCCTGCAGGAAGTAATTGTCCTGAAGGAAGTAATTGTCCTGAAGGAAGCAATTGTCTTTAAGGAAGCAATTGTCTTTAAGGAAGCAATTGTCCTGAAGGAAGTAATTGTCCTGAAGGAAGCAACTGTCCTGAAGGAAGCAATTGTCCTGAAGGAAGTAATTGTCCTGAAGCAAGTAGCTGTCCTGAAGGACATAATTGTCCTGCAGGAAGTAATTGTCCTGAAGGACATAATTGTCCTGCAGGAAGTAATTGTCATGAAGGAAGTAATTGTCCTGAACAAAGAAACTGTCCTTATAAAGACACTGGTGCTACAGAGGTTGCTAAATTACAATAACAACAAGAGGTAAAGGAAAGGGAAGGTACAAAAGTGTCAGGCTAATTAATTGCTAATAAACTACACACCTATAAATGGCAGCCAATTGGTTCACATGTGTTAGTTACTGTACCTTGGTTCTTACTTTTAACATGCATTAGTAATGGAACCTCGGTTCTTACCATTAACATGTGTTAGTTACCACCCCTTGCTTCTTAGGCCAAAAAAATATAGGTGTGTTTCCGGTAACAGTGGTTTTAAAAACTGGGTAGGTAGGTAGGAAAAAATTTTTATTTTGTAAAATATTTTTATGCAATGCTGCATCGTTGTATAATAATAAACGAATATATCATCATCATATTTCACCTTGCTAAGGCCATTTTTGCCCTTATTTACATACCTCTGGCAAAGAAAGCAGTGTTATCAATGTCGCAAATCTGCACCTCTGGCACGCAAAGGTTAAATTCAAGTGTCAATAAAAAAAGTTGAAAAACTTTTTTACAAATGTTTTTGGAAAAATAAATTTTTTTCACAAAAAATTTTTCACAAAATTTTCCCAGTCGAGCCTAAAAAGTTACTTGGTCGGGTTACCGGAAACACAACATTATTTTTTGGCCTTACCGTTAACATGCGCTAGTTACCTTAGTTCTTACCATTAACATGCTTTAGTTACCGTACCTTGGTACTTATCTTTAACATGTTTTAGTTACCGTACGTTGGTTCCGACCTTTAACATGTGCTAGTTACCATACCTTGGTTCTTACCTTTAACATACATTAGTTACCATACCCTGGTTCTTACCTTTAACATGTTACTTAACACACCTTGGTTCATACCTTTCACATGTGTTAAGAGTGTTAGTTATCGCACTTTAGTTCATACCCTTTACACATGCTAGTTACCCTAAGCTGCATAGGAAAAGACTTTCTGTTTAATCCACCACCAGAACTAAAGAGTTCGATTACTGACCTATTCTGTGGAAGCAATTTTCCCACAAAAAGAAAGAGAGCGGTTTCTGGTTTCATGTGAATCTTTCGCCGAATCACCCAGATAAACTGCGCAACTGACATATCCATTGGGATAAGCAGCTTTGGATTTTCGAGAACTGGAACAGTAGACTCCGGTAACTTTTCAAGTAATACCTAATAAAAACAAACAAAGTAATTGCAAACATGAGGACTACTGTTGAAAGAGAACAATTTAAACGCGGATGCTATAATTGTTTTACTTTCTCAAATACAAATCAAATCAAATGGTCAAACAAAAGAAAGTTAACAATAAAAATCTAAGTCTATGTAACATGTACTATTGAGTTTTTAGCATTAATTTGGGAGTTACAATGTTACCGTGTGTTAACCGAATTTTTGCACATTACTTGAACATGCATTACCAGACTTTGCATTACTTGAACATTCATTACCACACTTTGAATTATTTGAACATGCATTACCAGACTTTTACTTCAAGTACACATGTAAACCATACTTTTCAAAGTTTAAGAATAATAGAACATTGTTTAAGAACAAAAGGCAATTAACAAATGACTATGTCTCTTTGTCTTACTGGTATGCAGTCCGGTCGTTTTGCCCTGATATCATTTGCCTGACTGACTCTGCGTTCTGTTTTAACAAAAAAACAAAATGCCTAATTTGATAAGCAACTATTTTGACAGAATTAAAATACTGGAATTATGATAATCTCAAAATAACCTCAATCGCCCAAGAACATTAAAAGGACTTACCCTGGAGACGAGTATCCTCCCCAGGGTCCCTCCTCTCGCTTCTGTCTGGCCTGGGTCGGAAGCACCTCTGAGTAGAGATATTGAAGGGTTCTATATAAATTCAGATTGATTGATTGATTGTTTAATGCCACGTTGGTATGCTGCTAAGCAAAATGGTTAAAATGGCCATTTGGGAGTAATTTAGTACTGTCATTCAAAGTTCAAACATTCAAAAAAATTCTTCACATAAAATGACAAATCGTTTTTAAAGCTATGGGCAGGAGTTCCAACTCTTGTTTCGTGCATCGTTCGAAAGCCCTGATTGAATTAAGGAACGTGAACTAGATAAAATATAAGATACAGTAAAGAACAAAACTGCAGATAGGAAAATGCTGATTCCTTGGCATTACTTACACAAAACTGTTTAAATGCATATTATTTCAATTTATAACCAAACTGTCAATTTTTAAATTCTACCTCATTAAATTTGAATCAGTCATCCTTCTGACAACACAAACTAATTATGCAACACCAGTGACGCAATTTCGGTATGCTTAGAAAAACGTGTTACATCGGAATTCTCGTTTGTAACCGAACAAGAAAGATACTATGGCAACTTAATTTTTAAGTTCCAAGCCTGAATTCACCCCAATTTTAATATTAACTTCTCTAGTAATCATTAGGCCTATACTGCTCATGTCTTACTACAAAGCACTCGCTTAAGCCCTGAGGTCAACCTGAATCCCCAAAACGATGAAAATACACAAAAGCCCGATTTCCCGAAACCAGTTTTCCAGAAAAACGACCAAACTCCCGAAAGCTATTCAGAGATAAATTGTAAACATGACATAGACGTTATACGTGGTCTTGATGTATATCGATATACTGCCTATTCACATGTTTATTTGTTAATTACATTCATTCGGATCGGACTTGGGAAAATCAATTTCGGGGATCCGGCCGAAATTCGTTTCGGGGTTTCGGGGATTCGGGCGGCACCCGCCCTGGGCTTCACCAGAAGTTGCAGCATGAGTCATATGACCAATTCGCATGACATGCGATCGTTAAATAATAGCAAGTCGGCCATTTGAATAAATTACCGAACGTGTTGTGTTCTTTATATTTGAAAATCATGTTGGAAATTAAACCAATCTTGTCCGCAAACAAGATTTAGAAAAACAACAACATGAGATAAACACAAAACGGAACATCGAGAATGTTGACCCAGTTAATCATTAAATAGGTCAGGTCATGCACCATGCGCTATCATTATTATGATGCATTCCTTTGGCGCGGCAATTGAGTAAGTCTGCTGATTCTTTTCCATAATGGTCTCGTGTTAGGTCGTAGTCGAATATATTCATATTGGAAAGGGTGCTTTGAAAAGCCGCTTCCCCATCTACTAGTCGACATCGCCTCCGTGACGGCCATATTCGAATCATAGAACTTATGGCACCATAAAAATTTTCATTACCATTATGAATTCTAATAATAGTCATGGTTAGTAATATAACGGCGCTATATCATAACGAAGATGAGTAGTGTCGCCCTCCTCCTTTCTCCAGGCTTGTGACTGGCACTACCAGAGTCCGGGCAGTGGCAGAGTTAAAAATAAAGTTAAAATCGCTTTAATTTCGAGTCAATTTGCTTGTGACGTGCCCTAACAGTTTCTGCTTCTTCTTCTTTTTGACGTGACGTCATCATTACATAGACGTTCACTATTTTCAACAGTAACTTTTTGTATTTAAATGACCTGCCTGCGATAATGGCTTCTTCTTCAAGGTTGGCTTTAATTTGCTTTATTTCGGCAGTTTATCCGTATCGTATCGTATCGTATCGTATCTAAACATTTGTAGAGCGCCTCTCGCAGCATAGACTACTCAGAAGCGCTTTCAGCGCCGAAGCCCCGAGGGAAAAGAAACGCCTTAAGAGAGCGAGGGGATGCGTGAGAAATTCCAGACAAGAGCTTAACCCGTAGAAGAGGGGGTCCATTCCAAGGGGATGGACCTGTTCCGGTGCGTTCGGGTCCCAATCGATCCCTGCCTAACCCCTTTTGAAGTTATAGGCCTACTGACCAAGCTATCTATAGCTTCCCAAAGTCCCGTCATAATAGTGCTGAAGAATTAATTAGACCTTGGTCATAATTAGGGTAGCCTATTTAGGTATGAGATTCGTCTGACTTGCGTTGTGATATCTTGTCCTTGATTATTTCGATATCTTCTGAATAGCGATGGTCGGTTAAAGTTCGTCCTGGATAGAATTGGTAAGGTGGAGCTGCAATTCGGAGATATCTGTCGGTCCACGGCTGCCTACGTGCGCACGTTGGCCAAACTTCGAGATAAAGGTAGGCATAGGGGTATTAATAATCTTTATTTGGGGCTACGAGGGGTACCCAGAGGTTACAAATCTGTACATAACTTTGGGTGGGGGAGAAATTTTCGGTAGCCGGATTTGTGCATTTTTGGGGGACAGATAGGCCCCAGTAAAAACTTTGGGGGACAGTCCCCGTGATTTACGCCACTGGGGGTATATGGGCCGTGCCCTCATCTTTTGGACTGAAAGGTACCGTACCCGCTTTTCATACCCAGAAGAAACAATACCCATTAAAATTTACTAAGTGGAAAGCCTTCATTACAATCCTCAAGACTCAAAGCATCATCATCATCATAATCATCGTGATCGTCATTGTTATTAGGCCTATTATTCTTTTTGTCCGTTCGAGGTACAATGATTCCTCCAGCCTTAAAATAGCTTCGGTGAACTGTTACTCTCTGGGCCGGCTTACTTGGCTAAGACTAAGAGCCTCAGACTCGTCAAGTTGCTTTATCATCGACCTATATTGGGTGGACACAGCATAGCGCAGCTAAAGTTGTAGGACTACTGTGAAGTGACGCCCATGGGCATAACCAGGAAAAAATTTCGGAGGAGGTTTTAAGACGGGGGGGGGGTCCATTGGAAATGGTCGCAAAAATTAACGTTTTTGGTATTTCACATGTAAAAGCATATAGGCCTACAAAACTTTATTTGGGTGGGGGGGGTTTGAACCCGGAAAATCCTCCCTAAATACGCCCATGGTGACGCCTACGCCTACTGAATTTTCTGCTATGCATGACGTCAGACAGAGCTCATTAACATAATAGGTTCTGTGTCCATCCAATGAACGTCGATGATAAGATTATTACCGTTTGCGTGCCTGTGACGTCATGCATGCAGGGCAAATAACGTCACAGG
>JACEVL010000245.1:352500-355000 GCA_020284085.1 Aporrectodea caliginosa | reverse complement strand
CAGCAGCAATAGTAGTATTAGTATTATCCCAAACAATATTGACTGAGTGCCGCTTGTTTGATTCTAAGACGCTGATGTCTGACTTTGTGAACGTGGAGTTGTCCTTCCATTCGAAGGCTCTTGAGATGTTCACCCTTTGCTACCGAAGTATGACAACTATGAGAGAGGATCACGACTTGCAGGTATAGGCTTGCAATTGCTCTAGGAGTCTAGGTGAACATCAGCCTGTTAATGCGTTTTGTCTTAATCTAATCTACCTCACCACGCCTATCTTACCTTACCTGCCTTTATCATAAGGATCTTACTTTCATCTCAAGTATCTTACCTTCATCTTAAGTATCTTACCGTCATCTTAAGTATCTTACCTTCATCTTAAGTATCTGACCTTCATCTTAAATATCTTACCGTACAATATCTCACTGCATAATAAGCTTATTGTTGAAACCTACCTTAGTCGTTGACCTTGCCTTATCTTGTCTTACCTGCCCTTGTCTTTCCACACCTTAACTTAGTTTACCTCAATTTGCCTTATCTTAAATTTCTCATTCACAGTTGGTGGATCTCTAGAGCTTTTTGCAAATCTAAAATCTAGCGATTCTATAGGCTAAGCGATACTCGCTTTTCGGATAAAACATCAAATGCGTGAACACGATGAATATTGTCGGTTATTGCAGCAAAACATATTTAGATGACGGGTCTACTCTTTCGGGTGGCAGATCTCATAGTTCTGGTGGCGGATCTCAAATCCTTGGTGTCTGAAATCAGATTGGATGGTGATCCGGTTGAATTTAACCAGTGCATGATGGTAGATTGTAGATGGGGGATAGTTAAATTGTAACACTCTTGCTCGAAGACGCGGTTCGATAGCCGTAGCCCCCTCTCGGGCGACTCAGCCTTCCACTCCCTAGGGGCAGCTGTAAAATGAGTAGGCGTCAAACACGCTGCAAATACCTGTGTTCAATAAGGTCGTGAGATTTGTACCGTCATGTTTCAGTGTTTCAGTGTTACTGCGGTTTTTCAGCGAGCTTGAAATCAGAAATGCTTCCTTGCCCGGATGCTATACAAATAAACAACGTTTTCCCTAGATCTGGCTATTTTAAACCCTTCATTTTCCCCTATGACTAGCCCTAGCTCTTCTTCCTCTATGTTCCCCTTATGTAAGATAAAGCTTCACATTCAATTCATTGTTGCATATATACATTTTTGCTTATTTGTTTGAATGTATTAATCTTGCCATGTACAGTGCTGTGCGTTTGCTAGTGCTTCTCAATAATGGATATACTTACTTACTTACTTTTTCAATGAACATGAGTATCAATAACCATGGAGACAGTCTTTTGTGTTTGATACAGCAATTCCGTGAGTCGTTGCGACCGTTGTTAAAGCATTCGAACCAGTCGGAACAACTGCCGAACGCATCGAACAGTGCCTCAGTCGACGGTGGGACTTTGCTTCGGACTCCGAAGTTCCTCGAAGTGATTGGGGAGAAGCAGAGCAGCGGACGAGGAGGATCCAGGCAGAGCAGTCAGAACTGCAACGAGGCGCCACAATCACCGTCGTCATCTTCTTCCATCTATGCTCCCTTGTCGCAGGTTTCAAGACAATCGTAATTGTGATTATAAATTTATATAGCGCCACTTCAAGAAAAAACACTTAAGAGGCGCTACGGATAGGAGAAGGCAAAATCACGATTGAATAGAATGGTTTTTCAATAGCTTGCCGAAAACGAGTCAAAGAAAGCTTAATGAAGCTCAAGTCGCAGAATGAAGAAAGTCAGAAGTTACCTTTGTGTAGAATGAAGAAAGTGATGGTGTTATATTTAGTGCAAAATATTTTATGCAGAATTAAGAAAATCATGGGCTACCTTTTGTGGAGAATGAAGAAGATGATATCGTTATGTTTTGTGTATAATGAAGAAGATGATGGTGTTATATTGTGTGTAGAATGAAGGTATTATTGATGGCGTTATATTTTGTGTACAACGAAGAAAATGGTGTTATATTTTGTTGGCTTTATCTTTCTGTAGAATGAAGAAAGTGATGGTGTCATATTTTTTCGTAGAATGAAGAAAATGAAGGAATTATATTTTGTGTAGAATGAAGAAAGTGGGCTAATGGCGTTATAATTATTTAGTGTAGAATGAAGAAAGTGTTGACGTTTGTGTGGAACGAAGAAAATGATGGTGTTATATTTTGCGTAGAATGAAGAAAGTGATGGCGTTATGTTTTGTGCAGAATGAAGAAAGTGATGGCGGAGAGAATGCCTCTGGTGAAGACGAAACAGACGAAAGTTCAGACGAAGATAAGCAACGAAGAAATTGGTTTAGGAAGTAACTGTCTAGCTCGGAATACAGACACGCAGATAGTGAAGAAATTTTTAACGGACAGAGAGTGTTTGCAATTAGAAACTCAACGCCTTCGCCTGCGTCACACTGTGAACTTGGATCTTGGTGAATGTAGGCCGATAGCGTTGTTTATTTTGAATAGAATGACTGCTAATA
>JACEVL010000245.1:335000-347500 GCA_020284085.1 Aporrectodea caliginosa | reverse complement strand
ATAGTATTTCGAATACCGTATTGAATATCATATTCAATACCATTTCGAATACCATTTCGAATACCATTTCGAATACCATTTCGAATACCATTTCAAATACCATTTCGAATACCATTTCGAATACCATTTTGAATACCATTTCGAATACCATTTCGAATACCATTTCGAATACCATTTCGAATACAATATCGAATAATTATAATATCGAATACCATATCAATCAATCATCGTTTATTGTAGCCATTTGACACAAATACAGCACAAGCAGAGAAAGCTATCCAAAGAGAGGCAACAAAGGGGTTCCCAAAAGGGTTCGAGGTAGGGACCCCTTCATGTGGTAAATTTCTAGAAAAACGCACAGACGGCACAAATTGCTCGATGCCAATGGGCCACAATGTCTGAAGGTCTAGTGGAAAGCTAACACTGGTGTAGGCCTAAATAGCTAGCAACAGCAACTGCGAGCTGTGAAGACAACAATGTTAACTAATCCTAACTAATACATTAAATCTTAACTAATAACATTGGGCTGGATTGCTTAAATTCGAGTTCAATGAAAAGATGAACACTAAGGGCTACGTCAGGCGATGTAAAGCGTCTAATCATAATGCAGTACAATGATTGCAATGTTCTCAATATCGCTGTGATAATAATCAGAATGTTCACAATGTCATCTTTTTATTGATAAATTCATAACTAAAAATCAACCCTTAATAGACAGAAAGAAGGCGGATTTAAATGACTTCGTCAAATATAGGTGAGCGCGTAACATATAGGCCTATTTAAATGATCGTGGGTTACGAGCCTGACGAATGCAAGTAGGAAATTTGCTCCAGATTACAGCTCCTGTAGACTTGATGGAGAACTGCCATGTCTTTGTGTGTGCATGGACAGCGAATACCTTGTCGAAAGCTATCTCGAATGCAATATCGATTACAGTATCGAATACGCTCTCGAATTCAATATCGAGTATCATCTCAAATAACATATCGAATACCATGCCCTATACAACGGCATGACAGCTCGGGCCATCGTACAGAGTTGATTTGTTTACCTCATTTTCAGGATCGTCACATGTTTATGTTTTTAGGAACATAATTCACTGGCCTAGTTAGCTGCATCGGTTACAACGCACGTCTCGTACACTTCTGCGCGTGTTTAACCCGGTTCGCTTGCCGATTGTGGCTTATTGAAGAGGTCTTAATGAGGGTGTGGCCGATTGGCATTTTTGCCGATTTCCGAATCCGGATATTACTCGGATAGTTGGCCTGCTTTATTGCCGAATCCGGAATCGATCCAATTAATCGGCAACATTTATTTTTGTATGGTTCTAGGCACTGTCTGTTACTCTGCGATCGCAGAAATAAAATAACAAAATCTTGTATGTTCTCGCGAGATGTAATTCAAACAAAATTTATTTTTTTTACCCTGACTTTCAATGCTAAAGATTAAAGATTACCGCAGGAGGTCGCCAAAAAGGGGTAACTATTTTTGTATTAATGAAAGAAAAAATTTTTTTGGGTCAAAAATATAACTTCTTTAGTTCTTTTGGTATTTGGAACGGTGGTCCTGCAATGCGCCGATTCCGATTAATCGGTCTAGGGCAAAATCCGATTTCCAGATCAGGATTCGGCCACACCCTAGTTTTAATTTCGGACAATCGCGGTCCAAGTACGGAGACGGACCTTAAAATGGCTACGCATTTATTCAAACGGGCAGCGGTGGCCAAGGACCTCACAGCACGGAAGCGAGATCGCTTCCCGATACCCTCCCAAAGGTCGACTCAGCCTTTCATTCGCCAGATGGCGTTGGTAAAATGAGCAGTAGAACGTGATAGGCGCCTTGCATAGATGCCAAACAGTTATATTTGACTCTTGTAATAACTTGTGATCATCCGTTCATACTGAATTGTTGTCATAAACGAAGATTGTTATTATTATTATTATTATTATTATTATTATTATTATTATTATTATTATTATTATTATTATTACTATTACTATTATTATTATTATTATTATTATTATTATTATTATTATTATTATTATTTTATTATTATTATTATTATTATTATTATTATTATTATTATTATTATTATTATTATTATTATTATTATTATTATTATTATTATTATTATTATTATTATTATTATTATTATTATTATTATTATTATTATTATATATATATATATTCTTTACTATGAACAGATTACCTGATTATCTGCAGCAGTACACTGCGGAGGCCCAGATAATCCCCACGTCCTACATGTAGGACAGTTAGTTTTTTGTTTATGCAATAATACGTAATAACATCTCTTAGTTATGTATACTGTTTTTACAAGGAAGATGAACTTCCTGTACGTTGTAATGTTTGTTGTTGACTTTGCTTGCGTTGTCATATCAGAGAAATAAAATTTCAATTCGAAGAAAAGTGGAATCTGAGAAATCGTCGATATGGCTAGAAAGAGGTGGGTGTACACTATTACATGCGAAAATTATAAATATTATAACTATTTCTAAATTACCTACAGCTATGAAGGTATGCATGAAAATTATTAGTCCTTTGTTAGTCAATATTACCAGGTTTTGGCAGGGATCGTTAGTGCACCGTCCTACATGTAGGACACTGGGACTATGTACAACATATTATTTGGAAATTGTTTGTCACTTCATCCAATTTTTTAGGGTCAGGGTTAGTTCCAGGGTTGGTATTAGGGTCATTTTGAACAGGTAGGTCTGCCTAGTATGCAAATAGACAAATTTTTATGTTCTTACTGTTGTTATATTTTTGGTATATAGTATTGGCTTACACACTAGTAACACAATGTATTAGAAATGTTTTTCTTGTATTTTCACAGAATATACAAACTTCATGATGTGATGGCCATGCTGGAGGATGATCCAGATTCTGTGCCAGCTGCTGGAGTAGACATTGTTATACAGCCACCCGATAACGCATGTGCAGAAGTAACTGATGAGGATTCAGGAGATGAGAAGACGGTAGGCCTAACCATAAACATCCTGCCTCCAAGTCAGTTGCGTGCCGATGCTGAGACGCAACGTCCACCAGATGACGGTAGCAGTACTGACAGCGATGATGATGCGCGTCACCTAGCTGCATCCAGTCTTCCTCCAGCAAAGAAGAAGATGAAGGTCTATAGGCTACATGGAGAAAAGGTGATTTAGCGCTTTCTCCGATTACATCAAGGACTTGGAACCCTAAAGATGTCATTGAACTTAGGGAATCACCAGTTGACCTCTCTCTCACCTTCTTTGATGCTCAGGTCTTCGGCATGATCGTGACTCAAAGCAACAACTATGCAGCTCGCAAGAACAAGAATCTCGACATGACTGTTGAAGAATATAAGCGTCACACAACCTCACCTTGTCCGCGTCTACAACGAAAACATGGGAGGCGTCGACCGCTGTGACCAAAATATCAGCCTGTACCGTATTTCAGTAAGGGGAAAGAAGTGGTAATTCCCTCTGATATGTCACTGTATCGATTTGGCTGAGCAAAATGCCTGGCAACTCCACAAAGCTCGCAAAGGATCACTGGATCATCTCCAGTTCCGCCGTCGCGTAGTAACCGCTCTACTGGAGACCAATGCCAAATCATCAAAGGGTGCAGGTAGACCGTCACAGACTGAACATGTCGACTCCAGATATGATCGATTAGACCATCTCGTGGAGCCGCAGGAGAAAAACACAAACAAGATGTCGACACTGTCATCAAAAGTGCACCACTCGGTGCAGCAAGTGCAACATTGGTTTGCACGTGAAGTGTTTCATTGACTATCACAAGAAATAAACCAAGTCTAGATTAATTCTAGGCAGAAGTCAAAATAGTCCTGATAATGTCATTTTATCATTTGTGAGGAAAATAGATCTACAGTATTGCTGTAAACAAAAACCTATGATCATATTCATATTTGGAAACTGCATGTGTTGTGTGTTCCCAGCGTCCTACATGTAGGACGGCTGATTTCTAAGTAACCACGTACAGCAAACATGAAAATACATTTTCCCCCTCTATTTTGTATTTATTTCTATCAGATTGTTCACAGTAATGCCTAAAACTATAAAAAAAGGGCCGTGGGAACATCTGGGTTAACATTTCAGGATAGTGCACTTCATTGGCGAATAGAAATTATGGAAGTTGAAAGCAATCAGGCGGAAATAAAGGTGAGAGGACTTTCCACAGCGGGGACATTTAGTCAAACTAGCGCGTAGATGCCCTGCGCAGAATAATAACAATGTAATAATTGTAACGGTAGATAAATAACTGCTATGGCGCCTTTGTCTGACGCACAAGTCATCAACCGATGGCACACCAATAATTTCGAAACCGTAATTAGTAACTAATCCGTAAGATTAGATTGGTTGCAGAACATATAGCCTAAGAATAATTATGCAAAAATAAGTTATGCACAAATTATTCACGAGGACTGTACATGAATATTCAAAGTGGCGAGACTTGTTCTGAGAACTGCGCCACTGCTCGTACTCTGGCAGTGCCAGTCCCAATCCTTGAGCAAGGAGAAGGGCGACGTTAATCATGACACAGTGTCGATAAACAGCAAATGACCAACCTTGTTCTGAGATGACCCTTGTTCGGACGAGGTCACTCTTGTTGGCGGCCAGAGTGACCACAGCGGCTGGGATTCGAAGCCTCGTCCTTATTTCGTAGAGACAGTCAATTGCCACTTCGAACGATCTTCGATCTTCCACCGAAAAGACGATCAGACATCCATCGATCTCTGTCAATCCATTGACCAGAAAATCATTCTGACAGACACACACACACACACAGAACATAACGGAACCAGATTAAAAAACAAATCAATCGATCGATCGATCGATCGATCGATCAATCAATCAATCAATTAATCAATCAAACAATCAGTCAGTCAATCAGTCAATCAAAAGACCAACCAATGAATCAACCAACCAACCAATCAATCAATCAGTCAATCAGTCAATCAAAAGACCAACCAATCAATCAACCAACCAACCAATCAATCAATCAGTCAGTCAGTCAGTCAATCAGTCAGCCAGCCAGTCATTCAATCAATCAGTCGATATTCGTTTATTCAGTTTGACAAGTTTACATAGACGCAGCTTGTTTACATACTCAGTGTTTCTCCGATATCTCAACGCTAATACGACGTTGTATATCTGATATCTCTACACTAATATGACATAGTTCCTATGACATCTCTACACTAATTTGACATTGTTTCTCCGATATCTCAACGCTAATACGACGTTGTATCTCTGATATCTCTACACTAATATGACATAGTTCCTATGACATCTCTACACTAATTCGACATTGTTTCTCCGATATCTCAACGCTAATACGACGTTGTATCTCTGATATCTCTACACTAATATGACATAGTTCCTATGACATCTCTACACTAATTCGACATTGTTTCTCCGATATCTCAACGCTAATACGACGTTGTATCTCTGATATCTCTACACTAATATGACATAGTTCCTATGACATCTCTACACTAATTCGACATTGTTTCTCCGATATCTCAACGCTAATACGACGTTGTATCTCTGGCATGTCTACAGTAGTAATACGACATTGTTCCAGTTACACCGATATTTCTACGCTAATACGATATTGGTTCTATACAATGTAATACATGTGCGCCTGTCAGATGAATATAAAGGTCACTTACTTACTTACTTACTAATGCAGGGTTCCTTACCCTATAAGAATAAAAAGTCTACGTGACGGACGTCAAAGTTGATACAGAGACCTTTCGTCATCTGAAAGTTTAAAGATTAAGTCTGACACTCCGGAGTTTAGTTTGGCTTAACAGTCCAACGGCCTGCAGCTGTAAACAGCATTTTGTAGGCTAATTGGAGTCTAATGTAAACATTTTAAGAAACTCCATATTCTCATGCAGTAAGTTGCTGCCCTACGCACTTTTCGTCAAGCTCTTATTTTCAATTTGCTTGAGGCGATTTAATGGAAGGCACTCAGCGGAAAGTCTTGAAAATGGTCCACATGTTCCATAAATAAACCCAAGAAGACACACACTCATAAACACACCCACATACGCACGCCTATACACACACCCACACACAAAAACACACACACACATGCCTACACACATACACACCTGCACAACTACACACACACACCTACACACATACACACACACACACACACACACACACACACACACACACACATGTAGGCCGGCGTTAGGCCCACGCAAAAAAATAAGTAGTCCCACAGAGGCTGCAATCTCTCTAGCAGATTTTTAGGTTATCTAATGATTTCTATAACTCATCTTTAGGGCTGCGGAATTTAAAGATTAATTAATCGATTAATTATTAAAAAGTTTAGCCGATTAATTTCGGCTTGTTCGATTAATTTTCGATTAATTGTTTTACTTATTTATTGACGTCAACCGACCTATTTCCGGAATAAACTATATGGCGTACAGTAATAATGTGAAACAATTGAGTGGAAAATTAAGCGATCATTTTTGCATTTAAGGTAAATGCTGAGAGAAAAGTCGAAGATGGCGAAATTAATAAAGATTTTTGTAGATAGATGGTAGTTACTACTGACTACATTTCTCAGTTTGACAATTTGAACTTTAGCATGTCGAATGATTGAAGGATCTTTGCAGTGTATACAGTCTAAACTTAGTTTTGTTAGCATTTGATTTTTGTTTCTTTCTGTTTTTGTTTAATTTCTTTGATTTAGTTGAGTAGGGATGGAATTCCCCGGCCGTCCATTTAGTTCTAGAAAATAACTTGCAAGTTTTGCTATATAGTTAAAGCAATTAGGCCCCTATTCAGTGGGACTTGGCGCTTCGGGTGTGCCCTTTGCTCCCTCATACCATCTCTTCATAGATAAACTTCTGTAATAATTTGCACCATCTTTGTGAAACTTTATATACTGTAGTTTCATGCTGTTAATTTTGTTTTGTTTCTGGGAACAATAAATTGATTTGATTGATTTGATTGATTTGATAAACGGTTTTCCCCGCTTTATGTAATATGGACCAAATTAATCGAATTTAATCGATTAAATTTAGGAGATTAATTGATTAAAATTATTTTAATCAGTACCAGTCCTAATTTTTTCATTATAATGACTTCTATAGCGCCTTTATCATAAGGTCCAAGATATCAGTCTTGGTCGCATTGAGTAGAATAGCAATCAAGATTTATAATAGATTGGAGAAGGAACTAAGTCGAAATCACATTTGTTAGTCATTGTAATTGTAATTGTAATTGTAATTGTAATTGTAATTGAACATTTGTATAGCGCCACTCAGAGATTCAGAGGCGTTCGGGTAGATTAGCACTGTTGTGCAGAATGAGAACCCATTGAGGTTGGAAACCGTAGGAAGCCAAAAGCAAACGCCTGATTAGAATTCGTAGCAGAAGACTCGTAGGATTCCCTTTCTGGTTGAATATTACCTCAAAGAGTTGTTCAAGTCTTATCAATGCAAATGAGACATCAAAGGAGGAATGACAGGGATGAAACAAACACTGCAGATGAGAAACATAGAGACAGACACAGACAGACAACGACAGAGATACAAAGAAACATCAGAGAATGTTTTCTATGCAGAAGCACTACGTCGAAATGAATAAGTCAGCAAGCAAACAAGAATCGAAATGACAGGGACAAAACGAGCATCTTGATGAGAAACATACAGACAGACAGACAACGTCAGAGACAGAGAGAGAATAAAGAGAGAGTGAAAGACAGTGTGTGTGTGTGTGTGTGTGTGTGTGTGTGTGTGTGTGTGTGTGTGTGTGTGTGTGTGTGTGTGTGTGTGTGTGAGAGAGAGAGAGAGAGAGAGAGAGAGAGAGAGAGAGAGAGAGAGAGAGAGAGAGAGAGAGAGAGAAAGAAAGAGACAGACAGACAGACAGGGACAGACAGAGACAGACAGAGAGACAAAGAGACAGACAGACAGAGACAGAGAGGATGGTGACATACTTGGACGGGTGTTCGGATGGTCATCTCGATGATGTCCAGCTCGTACAGTTGACCATCGAGCGCTGTGCAGACGATGCTACTTTGACAACCATCAACTGCAATAAAACAAAGGATGAACAGTTACCGCCGACTCCCACTCCCACTCCCTCTCCATCATCATTCCCAAACCAGATGGCGCGACCATAAAACGGAGCGACGCCGTGCATTGTATTGTATACATTCGTTTATTGCATAGTCGCATTGACAAAAAGCAATACGTTACAAGATATGTCTAGTGTATGTAAAGGTCTCCCTGGGTAAAATAAGCTATTGTTAAGTATTTTCTCGTCCTGAGTCATATAATCTGATAATTGCTTTTAGTATTAGTACGTATCGAAATCATTGCAATGTACTAGAGTGGTATAGCACTAGTAGATGTCCCTGTACAGCAGCCGCGGAAAGAAGTTCTTAGCGTCCCTGGGAGGGAGAGAAAATGGACGAGACCGTGCACGGAGGGTGTACGGAATTGTCTGGAGTCGAGGGCACAGCCGACGTAGAACGTGGCAGCGTTTGCATAATTATTATCATTGATTAGAAACTTCTATGGCGCCGGTGTCTATAAGATATGAACCGATTTTTATCGGGGGGCCGATAGCGCATTGGATAACATCTGGCGTAGAGAGCGAGAGGTACCGAGTTCGAGCCCCCGTTGGGCGGATATGCTTTGTAGGCTGCTATTAGCGCCGTGTATTGCAGGCTGTCTGTTCTGTTAGTAGTTAAGATTTAAATTGCATAACATGTAAATGTACAGCGCAGTGCGTTTGTCAGGCGCTTAATAAAGAAAAGATTATTATTATTATTATTATTATTATTATTATTATTATTATTATTATTATTATTATTGTTATTATTATTATTATTATTATTATTATTATTATTATTATTATTATTATTATTATTATTATTATTATTATTATTATTATTATTTGGACGGTAGTTGATTGGTTAGAGCGTTCGCCTGGTTACGCTGAGAGTACGGGTTCGAGTCCTCTCCTCTGAGACGCTAACTGTCTATAGGGACCCTGATCAAGCCCTTCACTCACAAGTAATTGCTAAACGCCATCGATTAATGCTTGGTAATTAAATAGTGGTGCTATACAAATGTAGAATGAAAATAATACCACAAATAACGTATGGCACACCAAATCCACGCTAAAACCAGGTCAATCATTGTCTTCATCTCTCTGTCTCCTTAAAACCTATTTCTTCTCTCGGGGTTCTCGCACTGGGAGCGCTACTGAATGGCCTCGGCTGTGAGCGGCGCTATATAAATTACTAATTACATTACATTACTATCGGGGTTAAGTAACAGACAGGCCGAAGGTCAATGTACAATGATTACGTATAATAATTATTATTATGAATCCCGTAATCGCCTCTGAGTAGATATCTTGAAGGGGCGCTATATCAAGTTTCTTTGATTGATTGATGGCAAACTCCGCCACTGTTTGTACTCTGAGAGTGCCAGTCCCAAGCCTGGATAAAGGAGGAGGGCGACGCTAATGATCTTTGCTATCACACAGTGTAGTTAAACTTAAACTACTATATTGATGGCTAACCTTCTGTTAGGTATGAACTAACTATTGATCTAAACTTCCAAAGTAATGTTTCCATGCGCGTAGATAGTAAAAAAGTTAACGAATACTCATACAGTATATATATATATATATATATATTTATATATATATACATGTATATACCATTAGCGTGTTACTGATAGACCACTTTACAGGGGAGGTGCTCATTTCTCATCTCCAGCTCCAGTGGATACGTATTCCAAGGTCCTGAATACGGAGACAATATAACGCAGTACTGATTCCGAGCTAACACCGGTTCATAATAATACTTTTACTGGCTACAGAGAAGTGAGCACTCCATGGTCGTTATATTACGGCGGCCCACTCAGCAGGCCACCGTGAATGTCTCCGTGCATGTGTATATGTGCGCATGCCAGTGTGTGTGCGTGCTGCCCGTGTGCGTGTGAGTGTCTGTGTGCCTGTGTATGTTCGCGTTCATGAGTCTGCCAGTGTGCGCGTGTGTGCGTAGGCCTACATGTTTATTTGTGCACGTTCCTGTGCGTGGGCTTGCGCGTGTAAAAACAAATGTAATATTCATTCACTCCTTCGTTCCGAGGATTTATATAGCGCCTCTTCAAGAAGCCTACTGAGAGGCTCTCACAGCCTAGCGACGGGTCAACAGAGAAGATTTAAGTAGTTGGCAGAAAACAGGCATATTGGCGTGGCACAGCAAGCTCGAGTGGGAGCCCATTCCAGGTGGAGGGCCCAACAATCGAGAAGGCTCGGCGCTTCCTGAGAGATGAACGGCCCGGGGGACAAGAAGCTGAGGAGCGAAAAGCCCAACGGGGGGGGGCAAGGTCGGAGACAGGACGACAAAGGTCCGAAAGGTAGGACGGAGCACAACCAGCAGGACACCGCCAAACTAACGCTGCTACTCTGTAAGAGACGTGCTGCGAGGCAGGGAGCCAGCGCAAAACATCGCGCATACAAGCAGAGACGGAGGCGTATTTACGGAATTCGACCATTAAGTCGGACAGCTGAACTGAGCGTGACATAAATGTTTTTGTATATTAAATATGCACAAGAAAATTACCAGAAAGCGCAGAGGTTCTACATCTAACAAGAATCTCCCTCTCTCGCCATCGCTCTGTCTCTCTGTCTCTCTGTCTCTCTTCTCTCTCTCTCTCTCTCTCTCTCTCTCTCTCTCTCTCTCTCTCTCTCTCGTCACTCAAATTTGTTGGTGATACGAAGTTAGTCTTCCAATTACTGTACAGGCTACGCAACACGTATTATGCGCTTAATGCAACGCAAACAGTTCAGACAAACAGACAGGCAGACAGACAGGCAAACAGACAGAGCGACAGGCAAACAGACGGAGAGACAGGCAAACAGACAGGCAGCCAAACAGACAGGCAGACAGACAGGCAGTCAGACGGAGAGACAGGCAAAGAGACAGGCACACAGACAGATAGGCAAACAGACAGGCAAATAGACAGGCAAACAGACAGGCAAACAGACAGACAAACAGACAGACAGGCAAACAGACAGACAGGCAAACAGACAGGAAGCCAGACAGACAGACAGGCAAGCAGACAAACAGACAAACAGACAGGCAAACAGACAGCCAGGCAAGCAGACAGACAGGCAAACAGAGAGAGAGAGACAGGCAAACAGACAGACAGATAGATATGCATATAGTTTGTTTGCAATCATGCGTGTCTGATCATTCATCATTGCAGGAAGACGATTCTCACTGACTCATAATCTTAAGGGAAAACAAAACATCCAAATGGAGAGACGCCCTGTCATTCTGTCCCCATCTCTAACAAATACATATATATACGCACATCTGTATATACTTATATACGTATGCTTAGGTATATATATATATATATATATATATATATATATATATATATATATATTTATTAGATTACATTACATAATATGTAATGTAATGTAATAAATTATATATATATATATATATATATATATATATATATATATATATATATATATATATATATATACCTAAGCAATGGATATGGAAACATATGTAATTATGCATATATTATATGCATAATTACAAGTCCATATAAGTAGCCTGTACATGTCTTCCTCTGTAAGAAAACATTCTTATACATACCCTTATGAATGCATATAAGGTACAAGTATACATAGATGTAAACATGTATGTATGTATGAATACATACATATTTGTATGTATACATATAGATACGTACCTGGACACTCATATAGCGCATTTTAGAACCTTACAAAGGCGCTATATAACACGGTTATATAGCACAGTGCTTCCCAAAGTGGTGGTCCGCGGACCGGTGCCGGTCCGCGAGCCCTCAATTGCCGGTCCGCAAAGTGAGTCAAGAAACTGGTCAAATTGTCTCGGGATCAAGAAATGGCTATTACATTTTTAAAAGTCATAGCAAACACTTATTAGTTTAGCATTTAAAGGTCATTAGAGTAGTAGAATTTGTTTAAACATGCATTTAAATCAACTTTTATACATATAATTTTGGGGAATTTATTTTAGGTGATCGAGAAAGATAAATATCCCGGTAATTAATAAATTGGGCACCGGTCCTCACGCAGTGGAAAAATTCGTGCCGGTCCGTGACACTGAAAATTAATTCCTGCCGGTCCGTGACACTGAAAAGTTTGGGAAGCACTGATTATTCTAGCAGATCTAAAAGACGCGCGATTTAAGACGAGCTGGAAATGTTTTCTGAGATATATATCTGTGGTTCTAATTGCAAGTAGGAGTTGAGTGTTCCATGGAGACGGTCCAATACACAAGACGGTCGACGTGAGCGAATCGCTGTTATACAGGAGCGCGGACTAGCGTAATAATTATAATTATAGTAGTGTATACAGTTATATCTAGATTATATAGATACACGTATACTTACCTATGAATATATATATATATATTCATAGGTA
>JACEVL010000245.1:325000-330000 GCA_020284085.1 Aporrectodea caliginosa | reverse complement strand
TTATGCCTTTGAGAACAAAATGAAGGGGCTACATGTAATGATGAGCTAGCATCTCTGTTCCAAAGGGAGGGACCTATCGCCCAAGCCACAATGATTCACTGGGTCAAACGGTCACCCCTATATTAAGATAAACGACCGTTTAAACGTGTTGTTCTTATCGCCAGCATTCATCATCATCATTTTCCATCAGCACTTGACTTAAGTGATTGAGAAGAAAAAATCTTCAGTCTTCTCTATCTGCGGATGAAAACTAATATGCTTGTCGTCTTGATCATCATCATCGTCGTCGTCGTCGTCGTAATTGTCGTTAACGTCGTCGTCATCATCGTCGCCAATCTCACAAAATCGAGATATTTCAATTTTTAGTACACCTGATATTGCAAGGCGTCGACATTATTATCGTCAGAATGCCGTATTATTGCAGTTTCAGGTGTTAAATATGTGTTCTGTGTTCTGCCTACATCATATTCTGCCTACGTTATTTTCCTCGTATGTCATATTGTTGTAAACGTCGTTTTCCGATTACGTCACCCACGTTACGTAATGTATACGTCATCGGTAACTGATTGTTGTTATAAGTAGCAGTTGCTATTATAGCATCGGATTGTTAAGGAAAGAGATAAAGGCTAAGAGATGAGATACCGGTAAATGTAAAGATTAAGGTAAATTTGGTAAAAGATAGTCATACGCTCAGCGCCTTTGACAGAGGTCTAATACTTGAAATGCGCAATAACAGGTATCTTTAAAACATGCATACGTGCATTAGTGAATGCATACATACATGTTCATAAATACATGCATATTACATACACACATACATACATATCACATACATACATACATATTTACATACATACATACATACATACAAACATACGTACGTACATATATAAATAAATAAATACATACATAAATAAATAAATACATACATACATACACACATACATACATACATACATACATACATACATACATACATACATACATACATACATACATATACACATACATACATACAAACACACACATATACATGCATAAAAAGGTAGGAGGCTGAAGTTCAGACGAGCGACCCTTGTAGTCCAAGCGTTGTATGGAGCCACTCTGTCTACCGAAGCGTTGACTTCGCTGTGTGCGTCTACGGGGAGTTGGCGCCTGTTGACGGAAACCCTTTGGTCAGCGTAATTGAGTTCTGGTCAGCTCTTTACTCCGGACAATAAATTAGAGAAGACCTTTGTCCAGACAGATAGATTGAGACAGAAGAAGCACACACACAGAGAAACAAGAAACACACAAAGACATAGACGAAGAGAGGAATTTAAAGACACACATATTATACAGACACCTGCGCGTTTTAGGATGCACCTGAAAGACGTTGTTGTTGTCTTGAAACATGACTGCAGACATACTTACACTCACCTATATGCATTGCATACACATAAGTATACACGTGCATACAAATATGCAAACAAACAAACACACATACATACGTAGGCCTACATATATGCATGTTGTCTCTAGTCACCTTCTGGTTCAGTTTCTGTTTTTATTGGCTAACTTGGAATTTTTGTTTGTAATTTGCTATCTGGGTGACCCTCCTTAGCGGGATCTCCATCCCTTTTGGGCCTCCCTTTGTCGCCAATGCATTTTTGTTTTTTACATTCTCTGGCATAATTGTAATGTTTTGGTTGCAATAAAACAACTTGATTGATTGATAAAATTATACATGCATGCACTCATACATCCTTGCATCTGAGTTAAATTGCTAATTATAATCGTTTAGAATTAGAACTAGCAAAATCTTGTATCTAATCGATTAGAATTAGAATTAGCAGCAGCTAATCAACTGCTAATTATAGAATTAGATTTCGATAATTCATTTGATGAATAAATTTGTCAAATTTTAATCGAAGCAGAGAAAGTTACGGCAGCAAGTTACTGTAGTTCTTTACCTCGCATGGTTTCCTTGTTGGAATAAGACATCGCGGAGCTGCAACTCCCATTAGATTTATGAAACCCTCATTTTCCACATCAGAAATTGATCGCACGGACTCAATCAAGTAGGCCCTAGTTTGACACAACAGTTGTTGCCTCGTTCTTGACATAATTTAAGAAACTCTAATCGATTAGAATTAGCTGAAAATTGATAATCGATTAGAAGTAGGATTAACTGCTTATTCCAATCCATTAGCTAATCGATTAGAATCTAATCTCTGGCTTGCATACACACATTCATACCTACATGCATACATTTATATATTAATACATATATGAACATACATACACACATTTCACTCAGCAGAGCCTACCAATTGCTATTGCATCTGCTCCGCCGATTTTTGCTATTTGTTTTTGCGCTTTTTGGACAGGAAACATGTACAGATTACAGGCTTATATGTATATTATATGTGTGTAATTATATATATAATATATATGTATCAGAATGTTGCTATATGAGTTTGGATATGTATACAACGGATATCAAGCTGCAATCGAGATCACTTTGAATGACATTTCGCAATCAGAAAGTCATTTATTTGTCATTCCGACGTCGACGCAAATGGACGAATTTTGTATGAAATGAATCTAAAAGCTCCAAAGACCAGCGTCACCCTAACACAGCCTAATATAGCCTAACACAGCCTACTATAGCCTAACACAGCCTAGTATAGCCTAACACAGCCTAATATAACCTAACATAGCCTAGTGTAGCCCAACACAGCCTACTATAGCCTAACACAGCCTAGTATAGCCTAACACAGCCTAATATAGCCTAACACAGCCTACTATAGCCTAACACAGCCTAGTATAGCCTAACACAGCCTAGTATAGCCTAACACAGCCTAGTATAACCTAACACAGCCTAATATGGGGCATAACATTGCCTACATATATGATTATATGATTGCACTGTATTAGATAACCTCTGTTAACCATCTAGAAACAGACTATGTATATAGGTGGCCCTAACCAGCGGGACTCTGGTCCCTTCTGGGTTCCCTTTTGCGACCAACAGATCTTTGTTCTTTGTTCTTTGCGTTAGGGGGGTCCGGTGGCGCGTTGGATAACATCTGGCGAAGAGTGCGAGAGGTACCGAGTTCGAGTCCCGTTAGGGCGGATTTGCTTTGTAGGCTGCTATTAGCGCCGTGTATTACAGGCTGTCTGTTCTGCTAGTAGTTAAGATTGTTTCAATTGCATAACATGTAAATGTACAGCGCAGTGCGTTTGTCAGGCGCTAAATTAAAGAAAAGATATTATTATTATTATTATTATTACAACGAAATGTTACTTTGTCAATGTTTGGAGCAATAAATTGATGGTTATGATTATGGTTATGGTTACATATACAGCATGGATGTCGTTGTGTTTACTAAAGGCGCATACCTTTGTTTTTATGCATTTATAAAGAGCCGCAATCTACAGCGATCAAGCATGTGTTAGGTTGGGGGGCCCGATAGCGCATTGGATAACATCTGGCACAGAGAGCGTGAGGTACCGAGTTCGAGCCCCGTTAGGGCGGACATGCTTTGTAGGCTGCTATTAGCGCCGTGTATTGCAGGCTGTCTGTTCTGTTAGTAGTTAAGATTTATGTCTTCAGTCATTTGTGTTCTTGTGAATTGTTTCAATTGCATAACTGTACACTGTAACCGGTTGCGGTTTGTCAACCGGATTGTTGAATAAACGAAAATATTATTATTATTAGCATCAATCGATGGCGCTGAACAAGAGTGAGTGAAGGGCTTGCTCAAGGTCCCTACACATTATAAGGCCTAAACGTCTCAGAGGAAGAGACTCGAACCCGTACTCTCAGTGTTACAAGGCGAACGCTCTAACCATTCGGCAACCGTGTTCCGTAATCTTGCAGATATTGTCAATCAATCAAACGTCATCTGGAAGTGCCAGTCCCAAGCGTGGAGAAAAGCGGAGGGCGTCTCTGTAATGACACATTGTCGTTAAACAGCAACTATAACCAACAAATCAACGTGGAACATGAGCGCACTCGGCGATAATTGCGAAACACGAACGAGTAGGGCTATACAATAATATACAATCTCATAATATAAGATGAAATACAATCCAATATGGAACCCAACCTGTCCCCTTGGTCTGTGTAATATACGACGCTATTTTTAACGGTCGGTTTCTTTAAGATTACTCGACCAACCGACTTCCATTTTCCACGTTTATTGATACTAACCGCGCTGTAGGGCAGTGTGCTCACGATGAGGAAACTTCGATAATATACAAGCACACATGACCTTTATAAATTAATACTTAAAAGGTAATTATTAAATGTATCTATTCAGATGTCTACGTTTCGAGTTGCGTCAAGCTTATAAACAGACATGACCTTTTAAAATTTATACTGACGGATTAATTTATTACATTAAATTTTTTTGCAATAATTGTTGATGGAGTGTCCGGTAAATACCGTTGCGTTTGTGTAAGTGCGCTCACCGCATCGACCTGGCTGCGCAGTTTACCGCCGGTCAGAGCCGACAATATATTGCGGTTTCTTACACAACGTGTGAGTGCAGTCCGCCTGCCTGGAGTGTTCAGTATGTAGTATGTATTGTGTAGCTACTATCTACCTACTTGTACCCCTACCACTGGAAGAGTTGTGTGCCAAAGCAGACCAAGCTCTCTTCGCGATGCTGTCGGATCCTGGGCATGTCCTACACGGATTGCTCTCTCCTGTCCGCGAAACCGGATACTCCCTAAGACCTCGTTTACACAATCGTATCATTCCGCAATCTGACCCCCTTACCAGGAAGGGATTTATCACCAGGATGCTGTACAATTATTAATTATCTTTCACTAGTATTTAGCTTTTTACACATTATTATTATTATTAATATTATTGCTTCGATGTTTTATGTCATTATCATTGCATAACTGTTATCCCATTGTGCGCTTGCAAATGGCATATTAAAGAACTTGCTTACTTACTAGCTCAGTCAGGTACACACGATTTCGTTCTTATATCTTAAATTTTACTT
>JACEVL010000245.1:282500-322500 GCA_020284085.1 Aporrectodea caliginosa | reverse complement strand
AACGGACGTCCTTCGACGAATAGTTTCTGCTTCCGGAAACGACAGTCGGGAATCCGGAAGTGGCGACCACTTCGGCTGGCGCCTGGACTTCCTGTGTGCTTCTGACGTAAGTGTAGCCCTGGCAGACGATACCCTTCTGCGTCAGACTGAAGCTGCGCACCTTCTGAAAGCGTGACGGTGACGGAGAGTCACGAGCGTCCGTCATGCGCCGTGACCTCTGCACGCAGGACGTCGTGGCGGGGGCACTGGATACCCTCGGTCGCATCTCCGTTTGATCCCAGCTGCTGCAGCCAATCCATTTCTCATCTTTCCCTGCCTCTACTTCACCGTTTCGTCGGTAGGTGTCATCGTAACGTTTGAGATGCTTCGATCCAAATGTCTTTGAGAAAAGGAGGCTGAGACCAGTGCACTCTGAGATGGGAGTGGCTGCAGTCTCTGGGTGAGAGGAGCGACCGAGGGACACGCGTGTTGCGAGTTCGGCGTTCAGTGAGATTCGTCTCCGGTCCAGTGGCCTTGACCAATGGAGCGGTTGGATGAATCCACCGCTGTAGGACCTGGCGCGGAACTCCTCAAAGTCATCCATCGGATCAGCCAATTCACGGACAATAAATTATCCGATCTATTATTGCAGAACAACAATAAGAGCAATAACAATAATGACAACCACGTCAGCATTAACTGGAACAACAGTTGTCCCACAAAAGCGTAAGTGGCGCTATATTAAGTTTCTAGGTACAAACATGCAAACATGCTTACATACATAAATACACACATATACATGTAAATGCATGCATGCATATACGAGCCTATATAATTATGCGTGGATATTTGCTTGCATGCATGCGTGCTTGTGTACATATACGTAAATACACAAATACATGTACATATATATATATATGTATATAAATACATATACATACATATATATATCAATGCTTATATATATATATGCTATATCGTTTAGATTGATTGATTGAGTGCGGGATTGATTGATTGATTGATTGATTGATTGATTGATTGATTGATTGATTGATTGATTGATTGATTGATTGATTGATTGATTGATTGATTGATTGATTGATTGATTGATTGATTGATTGATTGATTGATTGATTGATTGATTGATTGATTGATTGATTGATTGATATGAGCAAGAAAAATGACAACGTTAGTCACCATGGCAAATATGTCATAAATCGAAACAAATGCCTTCAACCAAATGCAGCTTTACAATATACTAAATATAAACAAAAGAAATAGAAACCCTCTAACTTTAACTTATCAGAACTTCTCTTAACTGACCCTGGTACACCGTACTTAATTTTCCATAACTTTAATAAGCTTACTATAGGTAAGCTAATTCAGCTTGCCTTTCATTATCTCATCGTAGTTCACATATTCTTACCGTAGGCCTACCTTTCTTAACATAACATTACATCATAGAAAACTTATAGCAGCCAGATGAGTAATATAAACTTAACAGGAAGATACACAGCTCACTGTGATTAAATTACTAGAAATTGATGCAGACCAAATCGTCCAAAGTACACTATTATAGACTACATACTAAACAGTTGACCAATTTTGTCTGTTTCTATTCAAAACAACTCGAGAGTATAACCATATTGGCCTGCTTTGACGGGTCAATATAACCGAAAGTAGCTTGATTGCAGCTTGGTTGAAGCGATCCAATGGCAAAACAACTTCGGCAGGAACTACATCTTTCTAGTTACGTCGACCATCTCTCCGCTATCTAGACGTTATTAGAGGGAGGGCTAATAGATGTCTTTGAAGTCACGCACGCGGTCGCTTTTAAAAGCTACGTCGACTATAAATTGAACTATAAATGGGTTCGTAAAATGAGCCTCATAAACAAACATTCGTACAGAAGTCACGACGGCGGCCCTAATCAGCGGTTATGCTTTCAATGTTTGTCGGAACTTTGACCTGGTGACTACGTGCGCCCTTCTCCTCCCGCGTTGTTTGCGTCATGCTGCTGTTTACTGCCATTAAAATAACCCCATCAAGTTCCAGTGAAATTCGACAGAGCCGCTTACCTTGTTTGCTGTTGTGTTGCCGAACTCTGTCTCTCTTTCAGTCGCCTGGCAAGGAAGACGTCGTATATATTTATAATTACTGTCAACAGGAGAGGCGGGAGCAGCAGCGGGGGTGGCAATCCGATAAGACAAATACGAGGCTGATGGATATAACTCGGAACAAGAAGAAGAAGGTGTAGGCTACCTGAGCGGCGCGTCGAGCCGCCTACTTCCTGTCTTTGATGCCAACGTCTTCAGATGCAACGGGTAACGCTCGGATATCACAGAATCGCCGCCTGAAGACAATGCGCGGCGGCCAATATCTCTACTCAGGCAGGTGCTCGCCCGGGGCAATGAGCTCCATCTTGATACGGTGGTTGCGGTCAAGAGCCGGGCGTTGCAGATGGTCGCATGTGAGCCGGACGTTGGCAACAGCCACAGATGAGAAGGCGTCACGTGGTACTCGTCTTCGTTGAGCACCTGTTGTTCATCGCCCGCCATCTTCGTTACGCGGGCGCTCGATCCGCCTGCCTCTTAGTCATCCGTCAATGACGCCTAACAGGTCGTAACTCGTAACGTACTGTAACGTGAGATGAGTCACTCAATGTAGCGTTTAACAATGTGATGTAATGATGCAATGTTTTTTGTATTGTATCTGAACATTTATAAAGCGATTATTTAAATGTAATTATTGCTATGCGCAGTGTTTCCGTTAACGCCCAAATGGCCGATTTTACGTCCGTAAAAATGTCAAAAACGATATATTCAGAAATGCATTTCGCATGACAAAGATGTTGTCAGATTCATAATTATGTGTTTTTTTTATCAAGCACCATACGTGAATGAGTTTTTTTGTCTTTCGTATTCGTTATGTGTAGTGCTACCAAAGTTTAGTGGATTAAAGATCTATGCTATCGTGCCTCACATTGTTACTGCACAGGAATGCTAACTTTTTAATTGAGGCAGATATAAAACTCCTAGAAAAAGTCCTTTTTCTAGTCCTTATCATCATTATCCATTGCACGATTAAGTCCTATTTATAATTGCCATTTAGGCCTACTAATTATAACCAAGACATATACCTTGGTTAAGCTTTCAAAAAGCTACACTGACTGTCTGGCTGCGAGCCTTAAAAAATGTTATTTCTGTAGCAACTAAGTTACCGTTTCTGAATAGGAACCGGTAGCCAACTGGTTGGTTAATCCGCCTTAGCAATCGCTCTGGTCTCTCTGACCTCCACTGGACATCGATCTCTGGACAACTCTTCTGATACGACGCAGCGATCGTGAATAAGCCGATGTCCTGCTCTTAGCTTTAGAGTAGAGCTTTAGAAACTTGTAGTTTACGACTTCGATTACCACGTTATCATTCGATAGATGACACCTCAGTAGAGGTCATTTCGCAGTCTTCTCGAGTCTTTAAACGGGCTTCCTGAATGCCAATCATCGTCGATATGACGGCGTCGTTAAATAAACGTATTTTAAGTAAGCTTCGCTATCTGTCTGGCCTAGGATAGCATAGCATGCTGCAGGATAGCATTGGATCGGATTTTGTAAAATGGCATAGGATAAGATAGTAAAGCAGAGGATAGCATGGAATATGATAGAATAGAATGGGATATGAAAGGATGGAATAGGATAGGGTAAGATAGGATGAGATAGGATAGGATAAGCTATAGGATAAGACAGGGTAGGAAGGCAGGAAGGCAGTGGCTTAGGTCCAACATGTGCGATCATTAGAGGACACAGTTTCCCGACTCACTCGTAATTAAGGACGCATAAAAACTCGCCTCATAAATGTTGGATGACAGCATTTCTTTTGACGAATTGAACGAGACGGTCGTTAGCATCTAGCATCTTTTAACTGAACTTTTAGTCTGCGAGACATTAAAACAATTCCTTATTAATTATCCATTATTTTTCTGATAACCATTTGTAATAGGCTGCATCTTTTTGTCGACCATTTTTCATCGCCTCGTAAGATGGCATTCCCGCCAACGCTATTATTATAACTATTATTCACTTGAAACGACGTCAATGTTTTAACAAAAATCTGAAAATTTTCAGATGAGGATACACCACTATGTGTGTCTCAGTAAACCAGTATTGGGGAACGTGTCCGTATGTTCCACCGTGATCGAGAACCAGGATAGGATAGGATAGGATGGGACTGGACAGAACAGACTAGGATAGGATAGGATAAGAAAGAACAGGATTGGAAAGGATTGATAAGAATTGATAAGATAGAACAGTTAAAGATAGAATAGGGTAGGATAGGATAGGATATGATAGGATAGCACATAGGATAAGATTGGATTGGATTATATAGGATGGGATGGAATAGGATAGTACAGGACAGGGCAGGATGGGACGATTTAGGACACGACTTTGTAGGACAGAATAGAATAGATAGAACAGGATAGGCAAGGATAGAATAGGATGGGATAGGATAGGATAGGATAGGATAGGATAGGATAGGATAGGATAGGATAGGATAGGATAGGATAGGATAGGATAGGATAGGATAGGATAGGATAGGATAGGATAGGATAGGATAGGATAGGATAGGATAGGATAGGATAGGACAGGACAGGGTAGGATAGGATAGGATAGGATAGGATAGGACGGGGTAGGATAGGATAGGGATAGGATAGGATAGGATAGGATAGGATAGGATAGGATAGGATAGGATAGGATAGGATAGGATAGGATAGGATAGGATAGGATAGGATAGGATGGGATAGGATAGGATAGGTTAGGATAGGATGGGATAGGATAGGATAGGACGGGATAGGATAGGATAGGATAGGACAGGATAGGATAGGATAGGATAGGACGGTATAGGATAGGATAGGATAGGATAGGATAGGATAGGATAGGATAGGATAGGATAGGATAGGATAGGATAGGATAGGATAGGATAGGATAGGATAGGATAGGATAGGATAGGATAGGATAGGATAGGATAGGATAGGTTAGGATATGATAGGTTAGGATAGGATAGGATGAGATAGGACAGGACATTATTGGATAGAATAGCTACATGTAGAACAGGATAGGATAGGATGGGATGGAATAGGATAGGATGATCGTCGGATTATGAGCCAGACATCCACCGCTCAGTGCCGCAAAATCATCATCATCATCATAATCACCTTTTTGTTCTTTCAGTGGGTTGTGGCTCTAAACTTTCTAAAGTATGAATGTACGTATACATGTATCAGAACACTTAATATAGCGCCTTTTAAGTACCCCAGAAGAGCCCTGGACTGCCCCAGGTGAAATCCTTCTACCAACACCAACTGGAGCGCCGCTAGAAGGAACTTATCCAGGGTCTGTGAAGAGAGAGAGAGAGAATAGATACCGTTGTTGTCTCCGTGCCATTTGCTGCTCAAGTACATGGCCCGCGGCTGAAGCCGGAGACGTTTCCAGGAGGGAATGTTGGAGGAATGGCTCTTGACCCTAACACATACTTCATTTATTATTATCATGCGTTTATTAAGCGCCACTATCTAACGACCTAACATCAATCGATGGCGCTGAGCAGTTGTGAGTGAAGAGTTTGAGTGAAGGCTCAAGGTGTCTCTGAACAGTAACCGCCTCAGGGAAGGAGGATCGAACCCGTACTCTCCGCGTTACAGGACGAGCGCTCTAACCAATCGGCTAATAGGTGAAGGATGGTCTTGCCAAGCGGGACTGTCAATCGAGATGTCGGAGATTCGAATCTCCAACAGAACGATTTTTAAGTAAGTAAGGAGGCAGCATTTATTTGCATATGGAAAATCGGAAATGTAGAAAGATTGTATCTCTGCCTCTGCAGATAATTATAAAAATGAGTCCATTGACCTGATGACAGATGCGACTTCGAGGGAGAGGACTGGTCACGCGTCGTATGCCGATGTTAAGAAAAATGTAGTTGCCTGAGCCTCACACACACACGCGCGCGCGCACACACACGCGCGCGCACACACACACACACACACACGAGGCGATTCGACGGTTATGAGTCATGCTAACTTACAGGACTGCTTTTTTCTTATTCTTGTTTTGCTCTTATTCCTGATCCTGTTCTTATTCTTTCAGTTATTGTCATTGTTCTTGTTATTGTTTTGTTATTTTTTATTGTTCTTGTTATTGTTATTGTCATTGTTCTGGTTCTTGCCATTGTTCTTGTTATTGTTATAGTTGTTCTTATTGTTATTGTTCTTGTTCTCGCTTACTTGTTCTTTTTTTTCTTGTTCCTGTTCTTCTTGTTCTTGTTTCGTGTTTCTATTCTTCGTCTTTTGGATGTGTCTCTACCAGCGAAGCAGCTTTGCAGACCTAGAGGTCTGGTCCTGAGGTAAAACGGACTTCGGCTGAAGTGCAAACACGACATCAGCAACCAGACAACCAGACAACCGGACAACCAGACAACCGATCTTTACAGGTTGCACAGCTTACCAACAATTCTCCAATATCCCACGACCCCTACCGAGTTTCGAACCACTGACGCAGACACGATCGGCCTACTGAGTCGCCCAAGATGGAAGATACAATAGGAACCTATATTTAATGTAGGCGCAATGTAATAAAAAATAATTATACCAACTTGATTAATGTCTTTACGATAACGGCGCTATAACAGACGTCGGTTAATGAAGACACATTTTTTTAAAGTAATGGCTGTTTATCGACGAACTAATCATCAACACCTCAGTTTCATCATTTCACTACACAGCCCGCAACTCCGCCACTGGTCGTTCTCTGTTAGTGCCAGTCCCGAGCCTGGATAAAGGAGGAGGGCGACGCTAATGGCCTTTGTTATCACACAGTGTCGTTAGACTGAACTAGTACTACTACACAGCCCGCATATATGGCCACAAATAAATAGATAAACAAACAAAATGGCTAAATAAATAAATAAGTGACTAAATAAATAAATAAATTACTAAATAAATAAATGAATAAATAAATGGCTATGTAAATAAATAATCAAACGAATGAAGGCAAAGTTAGTAGATAGGCCTAATGAACAATAACTAAATTGCAATAGATAAAAAACAATGAAAAATAAATATCAAAGCAAATAAACACATGGTAGTAAGTAGACAAACAACATAATAAGGGAATAAAATAAACAAATTGCCAATAAAAATAACTAAGGTATCTACACAAATAATAATAAAGAATGATTGAATAAATCAATAAATGAAGAACGAACAGACAAATTAATTAATTTAATGAAAGAATGGACGAATGAATGAATGAATGACTCCAGTGAAAATCTGGTCATAGATGTTTATCATGTTTTTACAGTTTTTCACAGTTATAGACAAAAACCAAGAAATCTGGTCCATTTCAAACGACTGTCATGCAGAGTCTGAGGCTAATCCAAGTTAGCATTTACTGAGGGAGACATCACTGTGTGTGGATTAACATCCAGCACGTGAAACATGGAACAGGTCTCATATATTCCCACAGCTTTGACATCTGCGAAAATCGCCTTAATCTGGAAGAATTGGTCCAGAGAACAGATTCTCTATTATATGAGTGAAAGAACAAGCTAACAAAGAAAACACTTGTGAACGGGGGATTGAACGAAATACAAGAACGAATGAATGAACGAATGAACACGATAATCTATTGACGAAAGAATGAACAAGTGAATGAACGAATCAACGAACAAATTTACGAACGAACGAACGAACAAGTTTAGGAACGAATGAACAAATAAATGAATGAACGAATGAACGAACGATTGAACGAACGAATGAACGAATGAACGAACAAATTTAGGGACGCTCAAACAAACAAATGAATGAACGAGTGAACGAACAAATGAAGGAACGAATGAACGGCTAAATGAACGTTTGAGTTCAAACTCGAAACAGTCGTTGAAGTAGCATCAATTCATCTTATAGAATCGTTTCGTGCAATGAAGGCGTCAGCAGTGACGCACGCGTGACGTAACTCGTCGACGAATTGTGCCAAGAGCGTCGATAGATGGCAGCACTCTTCGATATACACAGCAACAGCTCCTTGCTCGTCTGCCGAAAGTGAACGTTGACGATGCAATAGAGAACAAAGTTGAAAGCAAAGTTCATTGTCTGCAACAGATTCGTAACAACAATGGCCGTGTTCAGTATCTCGACGTCACTTCCGTTAACCGCGTAGTAGCAGAAGTGGAGTATCTCCGAAGGACTGATCAGTAGAATGTACATGAAGATGATGGCTACTAGAGTCGGAGAGATCCGACTGCCGGACAGTAGCCCCTTCGCATTGACGCGATACAGCCGCCGGATACGTATCGACTCTCGCAACGCCTTAATGAGATGCACGTTGCAGTAGCCAAGCGTCAGGACGGGCAGAACGTACCCGATTATCGCCCACAGGTACGTAAACGCCATCTTGAGCCGACCATTCAGGACGAACTGACCGTGGTCAAGGATGTAGTAGCGAGAATGTCCAGTGGGGCAGTCCTGCTGGACAACCTCGTACGTCCAGAGACGTGGCATATCGAGCAGGGTCCAAACGACGAACGTGAAGAGCACCGCCAGTCTCGTCGACCGCGCGCCCACCAGGTGTCGCGCCTGTAACGGTCGGCAGATGGCCGCGTATCGTCCGGCTGCCATGACAACGGTCAGCCAGGTGCCCGTATGTAGGAAGGTGTTCTGAAGGTAGGGACCGTAGATCTGGATGTATAGCTGTAGGCTGAGGCTCGGGAACGCCGTCTGTGTCCGGCTGACGAAGAACGAGTGACAGAGGGCACTGAGGCAGTAGAGGATGTCGGACACAGCCAGGGCGACGAGCCCCGTGTGGGCCGCACGCTCCATGGAACAGTCCAGGGTCGCTTTCATGCGACCCCGGGACAACACGAGGACGTTGAAGATGTTTCCGACCAGTCCGATGAGGCAAAGGACCGGATTGACGATTCCGGAGAGGCAGAACTTGATGCTATCGTAGACGGAGGAACTGGCTCCGTTTATCCCGTCGTCCAGTCCCCCACTTCCGGTCAGAAGGGCGTAGTCTGCCGCCAGGTGAGCGGCGGCAGCGGAAGTGACGTCGCCGGTCGCGTTCTTGTCGCCGATAGATGTCGCATTGGTGGAGGACCAGGTGGCGTAGTGGACGTCCTCCAGGTTGTCGAAGAGAGCGTGGAGGGCCAGACACAGGTCGTCGTTCACCGAAGATGGGGATGCCATTGAGACGGGAAGGGTGAGGGCAGGCTGAGGGTCAGGACCTCGAGAGGAAACCTCTGTCTGTGAAGGTCCTTGCGCAATGCACATGGAGCGGAAGACTCACACGTGACGTGACCACGTGACGCACTGAGGTCTTTTCCAATGTTGATATAGCGCCATTACATATAGCGTTCCATAAATTGCAGCGCCTACGTAAGGCTTTTTAGAGGAGCTCTATGAATAGTCACCTACATTTATTTAGTCATCAATCAGCCCTGGTGTCCAATTATGCTATGACGACTCGCTCAAGATAGCAAGAACGGTGACAGCCTGAAATGACGTTGAACAATAATTGAGCGCGGTTGGTCTATTGTTGGCGATAAATTTCTGTTATAATAGGAACTAAACTGAAAGTTGGAATATGGATGGACGGACGTTACAATGCTGCTGACGGAAACTACAGAGCTACGTTAAAACAAGAAGCCCTGGTGACGTCAGTTATTGCGTAATTCCGGGGTTTATAATTATCGTAATTCACCGATGACGTCATGTAGTCTATGAAAGTGCAAATGCGTCACTTGCGCTCCTGTTGAATAATGTACATGGACTGACGTCAGATCCGTTGTTTCTGAAAGACAACAGAAAAATTCAATGATTAGTTGCACAAGATCTCGTTCCACTTCTAACTTCTTCCCGATGGGTCGAGTATGACACCCATCTAACGACCTCCACCGGATCGCTTCTGCTGCTGAAGCTGCTGGTGATGCTGATGATGATGGTGATTGATGATGACGATGATGATGATGATAATGATGGTGATGATGATGATGATGATGTTGATGATGATGATGATGATGATGATAATGGATGATACACCACATGATGATGATGGTGATGATTGATGATGATGATGATGATGCTGATGAAGATGATGATGATGATGATGATGATGGTGGTGATTATGGTGATTATGGTAACGATGATGATGATGATGCTGATGCTGATGCTGATGCTGATGATGGTGCTGCTGCTGGTGGTGATGATGGTGATGATGGTGACGACGACGATGATGATGGTGATCGTTAAGTTATCATGAACTAGACTGCAAGAGGTGATGTAGCATGTAGGCGGCTGTCTAGCGTAGAGTTCTCCACCCACATCTGTGGACAGAGCGACATTTGCACGTAGCGGATGGATCTGGCTTAACTCTCTTTGACAGCCAATGCATCATCCGAATAATGAACTGAAAGCCTACTGCGCCTATTTCGGAGCAAAAGGTGAAAAAATGCAAGGGTCATGGCACCGCTATAATAGGTCATGATTTCCAATTAAAGGACCTTATACGGTTGCTCTGCAGAGCAGAACGTAGTTCAACTGCACTAGACGAAGTTCACGAAATATTCAATCGATTACAATTCTCAAAAGATAGCAGCCGTAAGCGAATCGACTCAGTGTTTGATACAATGCGATATTATACAATTCAATACGAAACACTAGAACGCAATACAATACAATACAAGGTAATGGAATACAATACAGCACAATTCCATACAATGCAATGCAATGAAATGAAATACAATGAGATTCAATGCAAAACCGTATGATGATGAAATTGTTTTATATATGTGACTTGAAGCTTCTGCTTGACTTGGATCTGTGCATTCAACTGTAAGGTTCATTCAATAGATGCTGCCTTAATTCACACTGCTGAGAGTCATTGTCAAGAATGCATTGGTGACAGTGACGACTCTCTCTATCTCTCTCCACCCTCTCCCTCTGTCTCTTCCTGTCTTTCTCACTGTCTCTGTCTCTGGCTATCTGTCTCTCTCTTTCTTTCTTTCTTTCTTTCTTTCTTTCTTTCTTTCTCTCTCTCTCTTTCTCTTTCTGTCTGTCTATCTCTGTCTCTGTCTCTGTCTCTGTCTCTATCTGTCTCTGTTTGTCTGTCTATGTCTCTGTCTGTCTCTGTCTGTCTGTCTGTCTCTGTCTGTCTGTCTGTCTCTCTCTCTCCCTCTCTTTCTAAAACTCTGTCTGTCTCTGTCTGTATCTTTCTCTCAGAAGTGTCCTTTTTAGTTTATAAGTCTGATTTCTTTGCCGCTGCTCCACTTTTCATTGTCCAGTTACTAGTTGTTTGCTTAGCAACGCGCCACTCGCCAAGGTCAGACAGACTCAGAAGCAAAGGCACCAGGCATTTGTCACCAGTTGCGCTCCATCATATCCGCTACTTCGATTCAGCAGCAGCAGCATCACCATCAGCAACGTCAGAAACTCCTGGCCGACCATCCTGGCAACTGTTTGCCCAGGACAGTCGGTCGAAGTCTTCAAGTTTCAACGATCGAAGCATGAGAGGATAAAAAGGAAGTTCAATTTTCTCGAGATTGTGTCGGAAGTTACTTAAAGTCATCTGGCCAACCAGGGAGAAATACACGCCAGTTACCAAAGCAGAAAGGCAGGCTGTCAAGCAGACAGATAGGCAGACAGAAAGAAAAGGAGATAGGCAGACAAACAGACAGTCAGACAGACAACACACATATACACACACATACACACATAAATACACATATATACATACATACATATACATACACATACACACATATATACATACATACATGTACATACATACATGCATACATACATACATACATACATACATACATACATACATACATACATACATACATACATACATACATACATACATACATACATACATACATACATACATACATACATACATACATACATACATACATACATACATACATACATACATACATACATACAGAGAGACAGACAGACAGACAGATAAGTAGGCAGTAAGACAGACAGACAGTTAAACAGGCAGATGGACAGACAGACATACATACAAAGAAGCACGCATACAGACACGCTAAAAGGCACACATACTGGCGGACACAGGGAAACTAGCCTACGCATTTGGTTCATCAGACAAACAAGAAGAGAAATCAGATATCTGCCCCATCTGAGTCTAAATTTAATCAACACTTCACAGCAATCGTGGACTATATACAGCCTGTTGAGGCTTGCGCGCCGGACTGTCAACTTTCTGACGCTTTGGACCGGTATTTGTTCTACCAGCCTTATCGCGGACCGTTGCTTTTCAACATAGGATTACATCACGTCTTCATAACTACACAGTACACACTGCCTCAAAAAGACGATAGACATTTTATCCCTCGCGTCCTATTTATAGAAGCTCTCTTCGTGATATAATCTGACATTCTATGACTAAAAACACAGCGCTCATTCTAGACTTTCCTATTACCACATGTATCAGATAGCATGCATCTATACCTGCTTCATACCAATAAACGAATATATATATATATATATATAATTATATATATATAAAAATACAATAATACATCATATTAAATTTTAGATTTAATCATTTTTGGCACTCTTTATTAACTATAGGCCTACCTTTGCATGTTTCAAACTGTTTATTATATATGGACACGGTGTCGTGTTATATTTTTTAATGTTTATACTGCATAGAATTCAATAAGTTATGTTATTTGAGTACCATCTCAACAGTGGTTGCGGTTACCAGTACTGTAACACGCACCGGTAACCTATAACTCGCGGACCAGTACTGGGCCGCGGACAACAGTTTGAGTAGCCCTGCCCTAGACAACTCAGGTATAATGAGTACACTGGCCGTACACTGTGGGTGGTAAGATGAGACGGCGAGGGAGACGACTGCCTGGCCACCCGATCTCATATACCGAGGCCTAGAAATATGAGGTGGCCAACACTTCATACCCAAGGCTGTCTCTCGGGGTTAGCCTAAAGGAATGGATCTTCTTCTTCTTCTTCGTATTCTGTGACGATAACCTTTAACCTTTGTGTCATCGGTCATTCATTCGATCGAAGGCGGAAAGGCGTAAGATGAACTGCTTGTTCTTATTGACGGCTATAACGTCATTAAGGTTTCACGAGACAAGTCTGCGAAGAAGACTGCATATAATTCAACACATACATACATAATATATGCAATATACCACACAAATACATACATACAAACACACCTACACACACACCTACACACGCACACCTAGTCACCTACACACGGGGGGGGGGGCCGGTGGCGCATTGGATAACATCTGGCACAGAGACCGAGAGGTACCGAGTTCGAGCCCCCGTTGGGCGGATATGCTTTGTAGGCTGCTATTGGCGCCGTTGTATTGCAGGCTGTCTGTTCTGTTAGTAGTTAAGATTTATATTGCATAACTTGTAAATGTACAGCGCAGTGCGTTTGTCAGGCGCTTCAATAAAGAAAAAGATTATTATTATTATTATTATTATTATTATTATTATTATTATTATTATATATTTGCATATACTTATATGCTCATGCATACACGCGTACGTGCCATACAGACATACATATTTTCAAACATACATACATAATAATATGCACATATATTTACATACATATACATACAAATATACATACATACATGAATATAAATATATATATACTCATTCATTCATTGCGAGAATTTGTATAGCGCCTCTTCAAGGGGACTACTAAGAATCGCTCCAAACTAAAACCGTTAAAACTCAGAGGCGCTCCCGACTACAGCGCGCACACTGAATCGGAGTTTCACGCCGAAGCGCATGAGCAATTGCGAATGAAGGACTTGCCCAGGATCCCTACGCGGCGGCTTGAGGTGGATTCGAACCCGCAACCCTCCGGCTGCAAGGCGCCGAACATACCCCTACACCACCGCGCCCCACAAGCATACATATATAATTATATATATATATATATATACATACATTTAGTCGAGGATAGCTGCTGCAAGCTATTGTTTTTTGTTAATAACTGCAAATACTTGTTTACCATTAACAACCATCTAGAACTATACAAGTAGCCGCCATCATCTTTTGCAGCTGTTCCCGGAGCCGCGTTTTCTACTCCGCCCGCGTTTCAAATCCCAAAAGAATTTTACATCAGCGTTTGAATCGTACGTTGTTTCGAAATCTGGTTTAGACGTATTTATAATAGGAAGTAGATCATGAAATGCCTTCTGGCCAAACAATGTGTTCTATCGGCGCTTTTTGTTATTGCTTAGATAATTAATCAACTGCATTTGCCATTATCTTTGGCGTTCACAATCAGAAATAGTATCACAGATATGGATGGCGTTGTATAAATGCATGATTGTATGAAGATTCCTATGTATGCTCACGCCTGTTGCTTCCATGAAGCAAATGCGGGTGTTTGTGTGTTTATATGTGTGCATGTTTGTGTATGTGTGTATGTGTGTATTTTGTGTGTGTGCATAGGTATGTGTGTGCTTGTGTATGCGTGTGTATGTGTGTAATACTGTGTAGATGTGTGTGCGTGATGTGTGTATGCGTGTATGCATGTGTTTCTGTGTGTATATTTGTGTATGTACGTGCGTGTGTCTGCGTGTATGCGTGAATATATGTGTTTGTGTGTGTATGTGTGTGTGTATATGTGTGTTGATGTATGTTTGTGTGCGATGGTGCAGGAAGTTTCATTAGCCTAAATCATCATGTATACTCCTGGCATTGACGCACAGATGTCCGGTTTTTCAGTCTATCTGTCTGCATGTCTGCTTGTCTGTTTCGGTGTCATTGATTCCCTGTCTGTGTGTCCCTGTTCGTATGTTCCTCTGTATGCCTGTCTGAATAACATAGCTCTGTCTGCGTGCCCATGTCTGGTTGTGTTTACTTGTTTGCCATTGTGTATGTCTGTCTTGACAATTATCTGTCTGTGTGTTTGACAGTCTGTATACCTGTGAGTCTGTGTCTGTATATCTGTGTCTGTGTGTCTGAGTGTCTGTCTGTGTGTTTGTAGGTCTGTGTCTGTCCTGTCTGTCTGTTTGTGTGTATGTGCATCTTCGTCTGTGTGTCTGCCTGTCTGTCTGTCTGTATGTATGTATGTATGTATATGTATCCTCCTCTGTGTTTCTCTCTGTATGTCTGTGTGTCTGTGCCTGTAGTAGTACGTCTGTTATTTTTGAATGGACATCTCGTCGTAGGCAATTTCTTTATTGACTTTTTGAAAGGCATCAACCGACGTAGGAGGAGATGCAGCGTCCGTGATTGGTTCCGTTTTTGCTTGGCTTCCTTGCCGTTTCCATCGGGAAGAACGAACGGATGAACAGATGGAAAGAGGAAAAGAAGGAACGAAAACAGAAATAAGGATGGAAGGAAACAAGGACAGATAGAAGGACGTGTGGCCTGGACCGGTCCCATCCCAAATGGCGACCTCTGACCCCCACTCCACGTCACAACCCATTGGGGAATGGTTCAAGAACATTACACTCCACTGAGTTATTTTTATTATCATGATTTTTCATTAAAACAGTCAACCGTGGATAATTTGAATTTTTCTGGAACGGCTAAAAGTAAAAAAACACTTGGAATTCCCGAAAAATTTAAATTAGCGAAAAATTCGAATTACCGAAAAATTCGAATTACCGAAAAATTCAAATTCCCGAAAAATTCAAATTACCGAAAAATTCGAATTACCGAAAAAAGACAAATTGATTTATTACAAAGAATTATTTTTTGAAGTAATCCGAAATACTTTCTGCTTGTAGTTTTTCTCCTTCAGGTTTCAGTTTTTCAAAACTGATAGCAATCTCTTCCTACTTTAAAAATACTTTTCTTGCTCTAACACTTGCAAAATTGCTTACAATTTCTCCATAATCTAATGCAATCGGCTAGGCCTACATCTTTCTCAATATATACAGCATAGCTAGAGCCTAGAGCAGTCAGTCTGTCCTGTATCATAGAGACACGCAGGAATGTTTTAATTAGCTTCAACATTCGCACTGGAAGCGCCTCTGATTAGGTTGTACTGCGAGAGGCGCTTTATAAGTCCGTAAATAGAATAGAATAGAATAGAATAGAATAGAATAGAATAGAATAGAATAGAATAGAATAGAATAGAATATAATAGAATAGAATAGAATAGAATAGAATAGAATAGCTTCTTTCACCAGTTGCCAAACTGACTGTAAGAGTTTAGAAAATGCGCATTGCAATTATAGCTGTGTTTGGACAAAGTTCCAAGCAACGATCTGAAATTAAGAAATTGAAGAACTTGCAAAGGCGTTTATTTTTAATTTGTTACATAAGCGAAATTTTTGAATTAAAGAAATCATTGTTATTGAAAAGCGGCTAAAAAACGAAACGCAAAAGATTATTGAAACACATACATGTACTGGCGTCTCCTAGATTTTTGCCCCCAAGCAACTGTCTACATTGCCTCTGCCTAAGATCGGCACTGCATGTGGAAGGCGGATGAGTAGATAGATAGATTTATGGATGGATGGATGGATAAATGGATGGATGAATGTGTGGATGGATGGATGGACGGATGGAAGGACGGATGGATGGATGGATGGATGGATGGATGGATGGATGGATGGATGGATGGATGGATGGATGGATGGATGGATGGATGGATGGATGGATGGATGGATGGATGGATGGATGGATGGATGGATGGATGGATGGATGGATGGATGGATGGATGGATGGATGGATGGATGGATGGATGGATGGATGGATGGACGGGCGGATGTATGGATGGATGAGTAGATAAATAGATCGATGAATGGACGGATTCAAAATTAGGAAAAGAAGTAGGAGAGGGAGGATTAACGAGAGCGAAGCACATTGGAGGAAAGAAGGGAGAAATGCGCTGATGGAATGGCAAAAGGTCATTTTATATAGGCTAAACAGACAGACTGCTTAACCGACAAATAGACCGACACACAGACAGACAGGCAGACAGACAGACAGGCAGACAGACCAAAAGGCAGACATGTGAAGAGGCTGAGTGGCTGACAGACTGATTGAAAGCGACTGTTAGAATCGCCTGGTTAATCCGATTTGTCGTCTTAATATAGAGGCGATCGGTCGACTTCAATGCTCGACTTTTAAACGTGTGGGCTAATTTCCGAATGTCAGAGTCATCTGAATGTCACCAGACCAAGCACACATGTACAGTTAATAGAAACCGGACCTCTAATTGGACCATTTTCCCGCTCTACCTCCCTCCCACTCCCTTGCTGTCTTTCTGTCTCTTTCCCTCTTTCTGTCTGCCTGCCTGTCTGTCTGTCTGTCTGTCTCTCCATCCTCTCTCTTTCTATTTACGAAGATAGATTCATCACTGTCTGTCTTTCTCTTCCTGTCTTTTACACTCTCTACTTCATCACTTACCTCTCCCCTCCGTCTCCGTCTCCGTCTCTGTCTCTGTCTCCGCCTCTGTCTCTGTCTCTGCCGCTGCCTCTGTCTCTGTCTCTGTCTCTGTCTCTGTCTCTGTCTCTCTCTCTCTCTCTCTCTCTCTCTCTCTCTCTGTCTCTGTCTCTCTCTCTCTCTCTTCCTTTCTATCTCTCCTTTTCCCCTGCCTGTCTTCCTCGCTGCCTCTCTAGCTCCCTTCCTCTCATTCTCCCTGCCTCTCTCCTTCCCTGCCCCACTCCCTTTGGATGGCCCGGGTCATGACCCAGGTCATCGATGTCACCTACTTTCCATTACATCTGCACTATATAAACGTCTTTCGTTATTTTACTCATTAATCGTGACCAACGAAAGAGTTCAAGGCAACGACCTATCACATCGAATCAGAAAACGAGGCAGTCAATCATCTGCGAAGACTCAGCCCCGTTGCTATGGCAGAGGTCAGTCAGTCAGTCAGTCAGTCGGTCGGTCGGTCGGTTGGTCAGTCAGTCAATCAATCAGTCAGTCAGTCAGTCAGTCAGTCAGTCAGTCAGTCAGTCAGTCAGTCAGGCGTTTGGTCGGTCATTCAGTCAGTCGGTTGGTCAGTTGTTTAGCCAGTCAATGAGTTAGTCAGTCCGTGTTTGATCAATGTTTCGAGCTGTTCAAAAGCAGCGACAGTTAATAAGTTACTTAGTCAGTTATTTTGTCATTCAGTCAGCAAGTAAGTAAGTCATTAAGTCAGTCAATCAGTCAGTCCGTGATTACGTCATTATGTCGAGCTGACCCAGTCAGTCAGTCATTCAGTCAGTCAGTCAGTAAGTCATTAAGTCATTATGTCGAGCTGACCCAGTCAGTCAGTCAGCCAGCCAGTCAGCCAGCCAGCCAGTCAGCCAGTCAGCCAGCCAGTCAGCCAGTCAGCCAGTCAGCCAGTCAGCCAGCCAGTCAGCCAGTCAGCCAGTCAGTCAGCCAGTCAGCCAGTCAGTCAATCAATCAGTCAGCCAGCCAGCCAGCCAGTCAGTCCGTGCTTAATCTCGAAGACGGCGTCTGTGAGTAGTTGTTCAATATCGGAAATCGATGGCTGATTTTTTCTCCCTTTTTCGGACGCTGCTGCTGCTGCCACCGAATGTCAATGGTAGACTGAGCGACGAATCATGATATTACGTGGACGACGTATACATCGCCTTCAGCCGCGGAATGTCGCTCTCTGACGCTCTCTGTCTGTCTGTCTGGCTGTCTGTATATCTGTCTGTCTGTCTGTATATCTGTGTGTATATCTCTGCTGGTTTGTCCTTCAGTTTGATTGCTTTTTGGGTGGCGTGAACAATGTGTGTCTATGTATGCGTATGTGTGTCTATATGTATGCGTATGTGTATATGTTTGTGTATCTTTGTGCCTGCATGTCAAAGCGTGTGTTTATGTGTAGAAGTGGGCGCTATACCAATTTTCTGAATGAATGAATGTATGCATTATGTATGCGTGTATACTAGTTTGTGTTGTGTGTGTGTGTGTGTGTGTGTGTGTGTGTGTGTGTGTGTGTGTGTGTGTGTGTGTGTGTGTGTGTGTGTGTGTGTTAATGTATATACGCAAAAATTTGTGTGCGTTTATTGAAGTTTGTGTGCGTGTGTGTGTGCATGTGTTTATTTGCGTTTTGTTTAGGCCTACGTATGCTTGTATGTATGTATGCATGCGTGCGTATATCCATGTTTGTGTTTGTCTACGAATTTCAAAGTGTTAATCGATTGGGCGCCAAACCGTCGACTCTCTCCATTTGTGGCGTAGCGTTAACTCGAGATAAGACGATACACGGTCTTTGACTTTCATACGTACGGCTACTTAGAACCGTCACTGTGTGTACTATGACAGTGCCAGTCCCTAGCCTGGATAAAAGAGGAGGGCGACGTGAATGATCTTTGTTATCACACAGTGTTGTTAAACTGTAACTACTACTACTGCTACTGCTACTGCTACTGCTACTGCTACTGCTACTGCTACTGCTACTGCTACTGCTACTGCTACTGCTACTGCTACTGCTACTACTACTACTACTACTACTACTACTACTACTACTACTACTACTACTACTACTACTACTACTATACTACTACTACTACATAGCAGACAATTCAATGACAACAGTGATTCAGAATTCGACATAGAATAATTCTCTGCACGCAAGAATCTATCGTCGGTCACTCAAACTATCTTTCTATGATATATGTTGTCTCTTACATAAAGAACAAAATGCCTCATGGTCTGCGTTTTTTACCCATTTGACACAAAGAAGAGAAAAGAAGAGCAGTCGCTTAAGTCATGGGTATGAAATGATGGAGACTTCATTTTTAGCTTCTGCATATGAGGAGGCTAATCCTCTCCTTACATGACGTCTCATCTTCCTACAGACAGTGTACTTTCAAGTTGACTCATTATAGCGGCGTTTCATATACTTTTTTAGATAACGTATGCGTATCTAATTGAACACGCTATCCAATAATTATGGTTATTTCTTTTTGGGAGCAATGTTTCAGTTACAGTTTTTCTAAGATGTTTCTAACGCTACAGTTGGACTTTCGTTATTTGTTCAAACCTTGTATTGTACATTTGTATCATGTTACAATCGGCTCCATTAGGCGGGACTTTGCTTCTTTCCATGTGTCTGCCTTTTGGAACCTGCGGCAGAGCTATTTTGTATATTGTTAATATGTCAGAACTAGGCTAAAAAAAATAAACGAACGGATGGATGCATGCATGTGTGTATGCTTGTATGTAGGCTATGTATGCATGTATGTATGTATGTATGTATGTATGTATGTATGTATGTATGTATGTATGTATGTATGTATGTATGTATGTATGTATGTATGTATGTATGTATGGATTTGTGTATGCATGTATGGATGGATGGATGTATGTATGTATGGATGGATGTGTGTATGTATGTATGCATGTATGTATGTATGTATGTATGTATGTATGTATGGATGGATGTGTGTATGTATGCATGCATGTATGTTTGTGTGTGTTTTTTGTTTATGTGTGCAATGTGTATCAATGTACGTATAGGCCTATATGTAGGCCTATGCAATGTATGCATGTATCGATGTGTTTACGCAAACATGGATGTACGTATGTAGGTAGTTACGCATATATGTATGTAAGTACTCTTTGATGAGTGTTTGCATACGGCTGTGTGTTTGTGTGAGTACTGTTGGAAGGTCGAACACGAGCGTTTTGTTGTTCTCACTTGGTTGGTGGAGTGGGCGGTAGTGGAGAGTGTTGCTGATCCTTGATTCATCCTTCCATCGACAAAGACGTTGTTGTCAGCCTTAGCATCAATAACAGCACCGTCGTCGGCCCTCTAGCGACCGTGGACAGAACGAAGCATCTGTGGCTCCACCTATTGGTCGACTTGACCCAACGGGGTTTGAATCCTTGAGCCTCGAGCAAATTGGCAATCGACCGGAGCTGCTGAGCGCATGAAAGAACGATTGTTTCCTTGTGATTGTTATGGCTGAACTCCGGCCGGGAACTCTTCAGCCAAAGAGAAGAGCTCTCTTCAAGGGAACGACGTATCTCTCGCCAACAACCAACCACTCCTTCATCTATAATGCCTCTCAATCCGCAACGCACTGACCGACCGCCATTCGAAAATGAACAAGTGTTTTTGGTGCGCCAGCGTTGGATGGATATCTCGACCACCAATAATACGCGCTGTAAAGTCATTATTAATGTGTATTTTTATCTCTCTGTCTCTCTGTCTGTGTCTCTCTGTCTCTGTGTCCCTGTGTCTCTGTTTCTCTGTGTCTCAGTGTGTGTGTCTCACTGTCTCTCTGTCTCTATGTCTCTGTCTCTGTTTCTCTGTCTGTCTCTCTCTATATATACATATATATTCATATATATATATATATATATATATATATATATTGTATATTGTATTTGTATTTGAACACTTGTTATAGCGCCCCTACCAGATTTCCCATTCAGAGGCGCTCCCGACTACTGCGCGGACACTGAATCGGAGTTTCACGCCGAAGCGCATGAGCAATTGCGAGTGAAGGACTTGCCCAGGGTCCCTACGCGGCGGCTTTGAGGTGGATTCGAACCCGCAACCCTCCAGCTGCAAGGCACCGAACATACCCCTAAACCACCGCGCCCCAGTTGTATTGTGATGTGTTGTATTGTGTGTTGTATTGTACTCCACGTTTATAATGCGACCGAGCCACCCGCAGTAAAGATCCGAGAAATTAATCTCTGATAAACCGACCCGACCGGGAAGCGAACTCGGAGCGCCGGCGTGACGAGCAGGCTACCAACCCACTCGGCCACTCAGGATCCCTGCATATGCATATATATATATATATATATATATATATATATATATATATATATATATATATATATATATATGACATTTACTGCATGGTGGTCATTTCTGTTTAACCACGCTGTCTCATAACTAAGATGATTAGCGTCACCCTCCTCCTTTATCCAGGCCTGAGACTGGCACTACCAGAGTTCAGCAAGAGTACTTACTGCATTGTAAATGTTTTGATGCAAATATAAGCATAAATAGATGAGTGTGCGTGCGTGTGTGTGTGTGTGTGCGTGTGTGTGTATATGTGTGTGTGCGTGTTTATGTGTGTGTATGTGTGTGCGCGCGCGCGTGTGTGTGTGTTTGTGTACGTGTGCGTGTGTGCGTGTATGTTTGTGTGTGTATGTGTGTGTGTGTGTGTGTCCGTGTGTGTGCGTGAGTGGCTGAGTGCGTGTGTGTGTGTGTGCCCACTGCCCGCGCTTGAAGACATTCATATGAAGCTCCATTCAGGCCTCACTCTAAAGCTTCTCTGTGGCTCATCAAAGTAGGTGCGCCTTAAGGTCGAGACTGTTCCAATCGACGAGTTTATGTGTTATTGGGAACTAGACGATATCTAGATAACAAAATCAGTCTGAATGATTACAGATCTACGTTTATCTTGCCATTAATAAAGCCAATCCCACAGGCAAAAGTATCTGCGACTTCTGTAAACATCCATAACCAATGTCCTGTTATTTTCCTACTTGCCGCAGCTGAACTGCTTCGGACTATCTCTCAATAAAGAAGACGCATGCCTTTCCTTTGATCATTATACGCTTCTGCTTAGACCTCAGTGCGCACCTAATATACAGACCAGGGTATGAAGTGTTAGCGACATCATTTTCTTAGCCTCGGCATATGAGGGCGTGCGTCCAGTCCTCTCCCATGGCATCTCATCTCACCCAATGGAGAAACCAGGACAACATCTCACAAATCAGAGAAACCACAAGCAAGGCTCCCCACTACAGTTCCCTACACTGCCCAAGGTTGGCCGTATTGCCGACCGCCCCCGCCCCATGTTTTTTATTTATCTCGAACCTTAAACTCTGTGATGATAATTTTGACGGCCATCTGCCCACCTAGAACAATCAACAGTTGAAGATGGCCTACTAAAACAGCTTCTGCTTCGTTGTTGCCATGGTAGGCCTACCCGTTCCGAAGATACTGCAGCAGAGTGCTGTGAGAAATAGATGCCTAGCTACATCTGGTATTATTTGACACGTTTCTGGCTTCGTCCGGGAACTAATTATAACACGAACGACGCCAAGAATCATCAAAAATGGCGCAATTGTGTCTTCCTTTAATGGTCATGTAGAGCGGCAGCGGATATGACGTCACCGCCTGTATATTTAGCTAAGCTGCGGAGTATATATAAATAATTATATAGGCCTTTAAGTTATATATTCTACGTCACCGTAAAGTGACACACAATTTAATTATAGAGGAATAATAGAAGATGCCGCTTGTTTTCGACTCAATTTTAATTCTGTTTGCGTAGATAAATATTATACCCAGAAACAAATCATAAATGCGTAGGCATTTGTGTAATAATATGCTTGCAATCACATTGACGTGGACGCATAGTCTATTGTTCTCATAGTGCCTTTGTAAGGCTTTTTCTAGCAGCGCTAAAAAAATGACAACATACATACATAGCGTGTCTTGCCTACAGACTGACTCCAAGATTGTCCTTGTGTGATTGACACCTTATTGCATAGAAATGGTGAAATCGGAAATTCATCGTAATCGTAATAGTAAACTCTAAATTTCTAAAGCGCAACTCTAAAGCTAAGCGCAGGGCACCAGCTTATTCACGAGCGCTGCGTCGTATCAGAGGGGTTGTCCAGAGAATTCGGTGCCCATTTGAGGTGCAAGTCCGGTTGCCATGCATATACTGCGTGATACGCTGTACCCAGCAGTCTATAGATTTCAACACGCTTGCACTTATGAAGAAGACGAGGTTTAGTACCCTATATATAGTAAGAGAAGCATCCGAAGGTATGAAGTGTTAGCGACTTCATTTTTCTTAAACTCGGCATATGAAGTCAAGAGGGCAGTCCACCCCTCCCCGTCTGACCTTTACGCCGACAGAGTATACGGTCAGTGTGATGGTTATAGCTGAGTTGGCTACGAGCTACAGACAACAATCTAGAAACAAATGTTTGTCCAGAAGGGGATTTGAACCCCGACCTCTCGCTAACCGCTTTGCTACACGACACACAATATGAAACTCATGCAAATACTTTATATTCATATAAATATTTATATATATTTGTATAACTATTGCATATATATATATATACAGGGTGGCTCAAAATAAAATGTCCCACCGGATAAAATGCAATTTCTCCGCAACCAATTGAGATTTTTATACCAAACTTTCACCATTTACAGAGGAATGATTTTTCAACAATTCAGGAAAATTTTACTAAATAATTTCCATAACTTCAAAAGTTACAGCTGTTTTAATATTCAATTTTATTTTTTCACATTTCCGAAGAAAAATTGACAGTTATTTACAATTTTCAATGTCAAATAAAATCGTCTTTCATTACGAAATCAGAATCTGTTGAGCAGTTTATCTCAAGGCATGTTCGAAGTGTCCACCCCTAGCTCTCACACAAGCTCGAAGTCTTTTTGTGAAGCTCAGTATGGCCTTGTTGATTGAGTCCTGCGGCAGCTGATTCCATATTAGCTGCAAGACTTTTTCAGCTCGTCAATGTTCTTCGGCTTCGGATGAAATGTCTTGTAACGTTCAAGCATAGCTCCCCAGACGTGATAATCAAGAGGGCTAAGGTCTGGAGAGTTTGGTGGCCATTCATCTTTGCCAATAAATTCACTGCAGTTGGTGGCAATGAAGCCTTGAGCCAACCTTGCCGTGTGAGCAGTAAAAGATTAACAAATTGAGCGCTTAATATTATTTTAAAATATCTGCAACTATTAACTGTTTGCTTCATAAATTCTTTCTTTACAACTTGTAATGAAGTCATAAGACGTCATGATTATTTGGGTGTTACAAAACAATTTCTCTGTGAAAAAATCTTAAAGAAATAACCATTATTGAACCGTTCATCTGCGGAAATTTGAAAAAATAAAATTTAATATTAAAACAGCTGTAACTTTTGAAGTTATGGAAATTATTTAGTAAAATGTTCATGGATTGTTGGAAAATCATTCCTCTGTAAATGGTGAAAGTTTGGTATAAAAATCTCAATTGGTTGCGGAGAAATTGCATTTTATCCGGTGGGACATTTTATTTTGAGCCACCCTGTATATATGCATATTGGTCATGGCAAATCAGCTTTGCCCGGGGGAAAATAAAACATAAATGTATCGATAAAATGTTATTGCTCTATTACATATAATATATATTACAGCAAATATCATTCAATACAAATTGTATTATATTAAATGTTCTCGCTTAAATGCGACTGCAATACAATATACATAATACAAATGTTGACGATATATATTATTATATATAATTATGTATTCTGTATAATATATAGAATATATGTATTCCATGTTGCATATAGATACATATAAATATAATATATAAAGATGTGTGTATATATATATGATGGCTGGGCAGAGAGGTGTTGGCGTCTGGGATATATGAGACAGATGGTCGGATTATGCATGACTTTCCCCATCGTCGAAAGCATCCTCTGTCTGCTCCGCATCAGTTGCTGCTGCAGTGAGATCAGCATCCGGACAAACGCTGGGTTGACGAATTAGGAGAACACGATTCACGTACAGATACCGAACGAAATGTATTTTACAGCACCAGATTTATTGCACAGAAGTGACAGAACCACATGTGATGCAAAGTATCAAATGTAATGTGCAGATCCAAATGTAATGTAGCCTACAGAACCAAATGCAATGTACATAACCAAATGGAATGTACAGAACCAAATGAGAGAGAGAGAGAGAGAGAGAGACACAGACAGACAGACAGACAGACAGACAGACAGACAGATAGACAGACAGAAAGACAGATACACAGATAGAGACAGAAAGACAGAGACAGACAGAGACAGACAGACCAAATAGAATAGAACAGACAGACAGACAGACAGACAGACGGACAGAGAGAGAGAGAGACAGACAGACAGACAGAGACACAGACACAGACACAGACACAGACACAGACACAGACACAGAGACAGAGAGACAGATACACAGTAGGTAAACCAGTAAGTTCATTTGCAAAGAATTCCACCAGCGCAGTTAAAGAAGGACTGGCGCAACTGGAGTAACCAGAACTAGGTCTGCAGAGGATGGAATTGCAAAATTCCAGTCACGTCCTTACGGATGAATGAACGAGGGTCACCGCAGCGTGGATCGACAAGTGGTGGCTTGTGACCCGTGTCTAGCGCAGATGGTAAGACAAGCGGGAACTGCAGAGAAAGTTCAAGCGACCAGTCATCGATATAAATTCCAGTTACTGTAGATATTGTGCGCGGTGGTGTAGGGGTATGTTCGGTGCCTTGCAGCCCGGATGGTTGCGGGTTCGAATCAACCTCAAGCCACCGTGTAGCGACCCTGGGCAAGTCCTTCACTCGCAATTGCTCATGCGCTTCGGCGTGAAACTCCGATTCAGTGTCCGCGCTGTAGTCGGGAGCGCCTCTGAGTAGAAATATTGAAGGGGCGCTATAACAAGTGCTCATAGATACATACGTACATACATACATACATTGGTTTGAAAGTAGACGATCGTATGTCAAACTACGATCGATTCAATGTTGGACCTGTACGCTGCACATAGTATTGATGTATTTGAATAGGAGAATCCTGTTTTGTTCTAGTGAGTAATGGTGCCATGATAAAAAAGAGTTTCCTGAAACTGAAACTGAAGAAATTGTCGAATGCGCACAGAAACGCCTGTGATGGTAGATAGGGGGGGGTCGTCTTAATGGCCTGCCAGTCATGAGATGTTGTTAACCACCGTACAATATTATTATTACATATTTATTAAGCTCCACTATCTAATGACCAAGCATCAATCGATGGCGCTGAGAAATGTTCAAGATTAACCTGCATTTGTTCTAGATGAACCTACTGTTACGTTCCTCACTTGTTGACGCTGCGCCAGCATGCATCGGGTAGCTATATGAAGTGGCATGGTATGCACACATATATAGTTACATTATATATATATATATATATATATATATATATATATATGCATAAATATACAAATGGCACCTGAACCCGAGTATCGAACGTCATGTGGTGCTAATCCAGATCAGATGTCTCCTGAACCACTTAAAACCTAGACTGTTATCTTAAATCATGTCTTTCAATATCATATTATGTCACGTCATATCATTGTTGTTGTAATTGAAGATTAATGTGACGTCACACGAAGAGCAAAACACGTCAGAGGCTTTCTCCGCACTAGACTATAACGGTGTGAAAAGTCATTAAGAACTTGAATATGCATCAGTAGGAAAACAATGCGCGATAGACTATAGAAGAGTCATATTATGTTATGTTATGTTTGCCAGTACTACCTGCTGCTGATTTTCGATCAGCCAAGTCCAGCACCATGAAATGCCCTATCTAAACATCTCCAGTCTATGCCGAATTTCAGCCTATTTCTAAAAGGTGCACTAATGGATAGTTGATCACTAAGATAATCATACAACTGTAGGTGTTTCGACTCCTTTTTTAAGGATTGCCACCTTCATATTACCTGCCATTGTCTTTTTATGCTTGTGTATTTAGTCAGTTCCTGCTGATTATTTAGCCCAGATTCTGTTACCTTGAAAATTGATATGTAGGCCTGTGTTTGAATTGGTCAGGGTCTTGCTACTTTAAATTGTTGTCTATTGAAATCAATTGCTTGGGGGGGGGGCAGCAACGTGGAATGCACAAGAACCCATGTGGATTTGGGATTTAATGGGAATGGACGAAATCATCTCAAGTAGATTTGACATTTAATGGGAATGGACGAAATCATCATAAGTGGATTTGGCATTTAATGGGAATGGACGAAATCATCACAAGTGGATTTGGGATTTAATGGGAATGGACGAAATCATCATAAGTGGATTTGGGATTTAATGGGAATGGACGAAATCATCATAAGTGGATTTGGGATTTAATGAGAATGGACGAAATCATCATAAGTGGATTTAGCATTTAATGGGAATGGACGAAATCATCATAACTGGATTTGGGATTTAATGGGAATGGACGAAATCATCACAAGTGGATTTGGCATTTGAGGTGAACGAACGAAATCATCCCACATGGATGTGGGATTTGATGGAAATGGGTGGAACGAACAACATGTAAACAAGTCAGAAGTAACTGATCCAAAATGGGCGTCGATAGGTCAGACTGACGTATCAGATGGCAGTAGGCGTCAATAAGTTCGTGACGATAGACGATCAGACTGATGACTAATTCCCGATGACAGTGTTGCTGGGAAGATCTAAAGAATCTCCGCTGAAAGAAAGAAAATTATTTTCATCGCATTAAAAGATCTACTGGTCTTTGGCCGAGAATTCGCGACACGATGCAAAATAAAAATCGCCATCTATTTTCATTAAAACTATTGCAGTCTTGTAGCAAGTACTTAAGTAGCCATCTTTGTCATCTGATAGGCGCAATACAGGCAGTGCATGTTTAATAACTTCTGTAGTTATATTTAAGAGACTGTAACACCAGCAGATACAATTTATCGACGAACATGATTAAATGTATCTAACAAGAAAAAATTCCGTCAAACACTAATAATACATGTACAACTGAATACCTATATTGCATCTTTGATGTTGCTTTGGGTACGCGATAGTGCGGTGGAAAGTGTTCTGGACTGTCAGTCGAAAGTCTGGGTTCAAATCCCCGCCAGGGCAGAAATTCGGTTCGAGATTTCTACTCCACCTGCGCCCCTAGCCAACTCAGCAATAATGAGTGCACTGACTGTACACTGTGGGTGGGAAGACGAGACGACGAGGGAGAGGACTGACCACCGGCCCTCATATGCCGAGGCTAAGAAAATGAAGCCGCTAACACTTCATACCCATAAAAGGACTGCTCTTCTTCCACTTCTTCTGTTGATGTCCATGAGAGCGATCTGGCCACATTGGCGACTACTTTCTTGAGACACTGGACCTTCTTACAGGCGTGCTACTGTGCGCACTTGGCTGGTATCTTATCAGTAACCATCAGACAGAGTTCCACGTTGTCACGCCCCTCAATTAATCAGTCACAGACATTTGCCCAACCCTTCTTCGACGGCACCCGCTCCACCAATTCTGCCATACAACGTTCATCTGAGTCGCTCGACTCAGGGAACAAACGACGTCTGCGTAATAAGCAAGACCTAGTCGCGCCTAAGATTAAGTCGCGCCGAAGATTAAGGGGTGGCTTTTCTTAAATCTATGAGATGTCTTTGGAATCATGATAACGGCGCTATATAAGTCATTAGATTAGATTAGATTAGATTAAATTGGATTGGATTAGATTAGATTAGATTAGATTAGATTAGATTAGATTAGACCGCCATTGGTATGAAACGTCAGGAAGTTAATTTCTTTACTATCGGTTTGTGGGGACGCGGGTGACCAGTCCTATCCCTTGTCGTCTTATCTTCACACTAACAGTTTTCGCTCCGTATACTCAATGTACAGACGAGTTCGCTAGAACCAAATGTGGACCAGATATTTTCGAAACACCTTGTTCTCCCGGCGGGTATTTGAATCCCGAGCTCGCGATCGACAGCCCAAAACGCTAACCACTATTCTCCCTCGCAAGCCTCAGACCATAACCTTAGGCTACTCCTTAATCTAAGAGAACCACAAACTGTCATCTTACCCTACCTCGTGCGATGGTCATCTGTCGACGGTTCAACGGCAGTGGGCGGAATGCGCATGCGCAGACGCGGATATATCATATATCTGAAGAGGAAGAAAGCGGACGAAGTCTTGCTTTCTGGAAAAGTGTTCTTCTGAGTCAGGTTCAATTAGCGCTAATCCAACGCCATATAATTGCAACGCTAATGTTATAACACAGCAGGTTTTTAAAGTCGACCAAAGCACAGTCAACATATGTATACATACATAATATATATATATATATATATATATATATATATATATAATAAATTATATCTACATATATATATATACATATACATATATTTACATTGAACATATATGCATTAATATACATATATACATAAATATGCATATATATATATGCATAGAATTATATATGTATATACGTATTTGTGACTTTTGTGGGCTTGCTTGTTGTGCGTATGTGTGATATTTATGGAAAATGGAGAAAGTATATGGCTAATAATTATGAACGTAATAGGTGCTTTAGAAATAAAGACGAAAGTGCGCAAATAGATGAAAACATGAACTCGTGATAACATCCCGCCATCTCAAGTCAAAACAAGTCAACAAGCTTCTCATCCTCTCTGCGGCAGTTTCTGATTCCTCGCGCTTATTGCGTCTCTATGTCTCTCTGTCTCTGTCTGTCTCTGGCTCTGTCTCTCTGTCTCTGTCTCTCTCGTTCTTTCTATCCTTCGCTTCTTCTTTCTCATTCTTTCTCAAGATCCTCCCTCCCTCCCTCTCTCCTTCCTCCCACTCTCTTTTACTTTCTTTCTCTCTCCCCCTCTCTATCCATCTCTCTATATATATCTATCTCTCTTTCTCTGTATGTCTGTCTGTCTGTCTATCTGTCTATCTATCTATCTATCTATCTATCTATCTATCTATCTATCTATCTATCTATCTATCTATCTATCTATCTATCTATCTATCTATCTATCTATCTATCTATCTATCTATCTATCTATCTATCTATCTATCTATCTATCTATCTATCTATCTATCTATCTATCTATCTATCTATCTATCTATCTACCTACCTACCTACCTACCTACCTACTTACCTACCTACCTACCTATACCTACCTACCTATCTGTCTGTCTGTCTGTCTGTCTGTCTGTCTGTCTGTCTGTCTGTCTATCTATCTATCTATCTATCTATCTATCTATCCATCCATCCATCCATCCATCCATCCATCCATCCATCCATCCATCCATCCATACATCCATCCATCCATCCATCCATCCATTCATCTGTCTTTCTTTCTATCTCTCTCTCTCCCTCTCAATGCTCGGCTGCCTGTCTTTCTGTATCTGTCTCTCTTTCTGTTTATCTTACTGTTTTCCCTGTGTCGCATATTATCTTCCCTATTTGTCTTCCTCCCTCCATATCTCCCTCCACCCCTGCGTCTCTCTAATAATTATCGTATTCTAATGAGAATGCCCACCTGTTTTCGCATAAACATCTTGCTTTCGTTCCACCCCCTTGATCCCATAATCTTCTGATCCACAAACTTTAGATTGGCTTCTACTGGGTCTCCATAAACTATGTACTGGCTCCCTGTTTTCTGGCGCTGGTTCACAACAGCTGCGTATCACAGAGAAATAATCGGTTCCTGCTCCATGTCATACTATGTACGCTCGTATGCATGTCTGTGTGTATGTAGATATATCTATATACCTATGTATGTATGTGTGTATTTACGTATTCTTGTGTATATATTTACATGCATTTATGTAAAAATGTATGCATGAAAGTACATATGTATATGTATATGTATGTATGCACATGTTCCAGTACGTGTGTGTATGCGTGTGCGCATGCATGTTTGTACGTAAGTCTGTATGAATGTCTATGTCATATGTCTGTATCTGTCTCTCTTTCTGTTTATCTTACTGTTTTCTCTGTGTCGCATATTATCTTCCCTATTTGTCTTCCTCCCTCCATATCTCCCTCCACCTCTGCGTGAATATGGACTCTTGTTCATGTGAAATGACCTTAGTTAAGTGTTATGTGTGCGGGAGTGTGCCTGCATTTTCTTTTGATGCATTTGTATCTAAAGAACTTTTGAGTATTTGTAACGGTTTGAGTTAAGTTAGAAACAAACACTTGTACATTATAGGACCTCTTGTTGTTTTGACATTAACCTAGTTAAGTGCTTGAAAGTAATCTAAAGTTGCCTTTGTGTATATATTATGTTCTGTCATGATGGTTTGGGTTGAAACATGTTAACGTCATAGAACTGTTATCATATGACGTTCGAAAAGTGTTAATCAAAACCGATGCCACTTGGCTGTTTGACTGGCACATTAGTGTTGCGAAGTTATTATGGAACTCTTGATCATTTGCATCTAAGTGATGATTATGTATCGTGCTCAACGACATTTGTATCCAGTGATTTTTGTGCATCTGACTATGAACCCAGTTAAGTTCTGGAAAACAATTAACTATGTTTATGTCTTATGTTTTATGATACCTATCTGTCTCATGGCAGCATTCTTGAGCATTGCATATAATGACCTTTTGAGTACAATAATGACTCACACTGTAATTACAATGTTACGTTACTAGGTCACCTGACTGCTTCACTGTTGGGATAAGGTGGTAAGAATTTTAGAGCACTTGCGGAAGATGAATGTGATATTCCTGAGGTGCATCTAGTCAATGCTCTTCTGTCATGCTCAACTTCAGTCTTCATTCATGTAATTGTATGTGATAGATGTGGACATATTATCATATGAGGTCCAACCTCTGCTTTTATTTAAGCAGTCATTCTCATCAAGAATGAGAAATTGATGTACTGTGGTGAATTTGACTCTCTTTGCTTTGTTGTTTTTTTTACTTTGATTTGATGTTGCTTGATCGCCCAGTGTAGGCGCTTGTATGTCCCAACATAGGGATTTTCTTTTTTCTGTAACGAACTTAGTTAAGTGTAGTGTGTGTCTGCATCGTATAATTGGTACACACAAGGCAGTAGTATGTGCACTTTGCGGGAAGGGATACCACCTGGCATGCCACCAAATTACATCCTTGAGCTTAATTGATCCATCCTCTTGGTTTTGTACACGTTGTTTGGAGACCCTCTTTCCGTTTAATCATATTAGTTGTGAAGATGAATTTGTCCAGTGTTTGAATGATACACCTGATGTAATCCTGTCACTTGGTCGTTTAAGGGAGGGACCAAGATTAGAGGTATATACCGATGTACAAGAAAATCGTCCCCTAACTCTCAACTACGATTTGGACCCAGACGATAACTACTTCATTAATCGTCCCTTGGTCTCCAAATATAGTACTCCTTCGGCCTTAGAGACAGTATTTTCTTCTAACGGGCAATTGACATCTCTTATGCATATCAACTCTCGAAGTATGGCCTCAAAGACTTCAATAATTGCCTGTCTCTTGAACCAATTGTCCATTGATATTCTCGCTATTACTGAGACCTGGCTTGAGGAATCAACAACCGATTCTACACAAATCACAGGCTATAGTTTAATTCATAAGGTTAGGAGTTCGGGCCGTGGTGGAGGAGTGGGCTTTGCCATTAAGAATCACATAAAGTATAGCGAAATGGAGATCCCAACCAATTGTCGTTCACATCTCACTTATGAGGCGCTATTGCTTCGGTTTCCTCAAGCTGACGGATCATACTTTGTCATTGGTGTGGTGTATAGGCCCCCGGGTCAGGATGTCGGAGCTTTTAACGCTGAATTCGTGCAATTGTTATCCATGTTAACAACTAAAACTAGAGATATATATATTTTAGGTGACTTTAATATTGATCTATTAAAAGCCCAGGACCATCTTCCAACTTCCAGTTTCCTCGATATCATGTCCTCTCACCACTTCTTACCCTCTATAACCCAACCCACAAGAATTACTACAACCTCCTCGACTCTAATAGACAACATCTTCTCTAACAGAACTTCTAAAGTAGTGGACTCATACATACTTGCATCAGACATATCTGACCACCTTCCTATTCTGGCGAGAATTAATCTCACTCCAATTACAGAGGATACAACAGTGAACTTAGTTACTCGTAACATAAATGCCGCCTCATGTGAGCACTTTAAAATGCTACTGTCTCAAGTTGATTGGTCTGTTGTATCTGACTCTTGTGGTGGGAATGATCCTGATAGCTCCTATGATTTATTTTTATCTCTATTCAAGACAGCATATAACACAGCCTTTCCTCTCAAAAAACAAAAACTCAAGGCACACAGGGGCTGTAAACAACCTTGGATGACACCTGGACTACTCAAATCATGTAGGAAGAAATCGAAGTTATACTTGAAATTTATTAAGAATCCTTCCCATGAAAATAAATCAAAATTTGTTACTTATAGAAATAAATTTAAAATGATCCGCATAAGAGCTGAAAGAAACTACTATGAGTCTGAATTTCTAAAATATAGTCATGATCTTAAAAAAACTTGGCAGGTTATAAGAACTATAATTAATACCAAGGATAAGAATAGAATGATTAGCAAGTTATGCATAAATGGCAATTCTATAACTGATGCTGATGTTATGTCAGAGAAATTCAACAACTATTTTGCTAATGTTGCTCAAGATCTTGTCGAGAAGATACCAGCTTCAAATAACACTATTCAAACATATTTAGACCCACCCCTACCAACCTCCTTTGCCATTTATCCTACCTCTCCTGCTGAGTTAATATCTATAAATCATACTCTAAAAATTTCACATAGTGCGGGATTCGATGAGATTGATCCAACTGTTGTGAGTCCAGTGTTCGACCTTATTGCTGGTCCCTTGTCTGATATCATAAACTGCTCTTTGTCTTCAGGTATAGTCCCCTCTGCTCTAAAAATAGCCAAAGTTATACCAATATATAAACAGGGTCAAGAGGAGGAACTAACCAATTATAGACCAATTTCCATTTTACCGTTTTTCTCAAAATTTCTTGAAAAGGTTATGTATTCTCGACTATTTGACTACATTAATAAAATGAACATTCTACATACTTCACAACATGGTTTCCAGCCGGGTCATTCAACCTCAATGTCGCTCTTAAATATTCAGGATAATATATCATCTGTTATTGACCGGGGGGAATTTGCATTAGGTATTTTTATTGATATTGCAAAAGCTTTTGATACGGTCAATCACGACATACTCACCAGCAAATTACAAAATATTGGTGTGCGTGGAATTGCTTTGGACTGGTTCAGAAATTACCTAGACAATAGAATGCAACAGGTTTTATGTAATGGCTCTTTATCGGAATTGAAACTAATCAAATTTGGGGTGCCACAAGGGTCTATTCTTGGACCACTTCTTTTCTTACTCTTTATAAACGACCTCCCCAATGCTTCCCCAATATTGCGCTTTGTACTCTTTGCCGATGATACAAACATCTTTGCTTCTCACAAATCGTACGACATACTTTTTCAAACAATGAATCAGGAACTTAAGCATGTGGTCGATTGGTTTCGAGTGAACAAGTTATCTTTGAACCTCAATAAAACTAATTACGTATTATTTTGTTCACATCGAAAGCCTATTCCTGAAGTTAAAGGAACAGTATTTATGGATAATAAACCTTTACCCCAAGTAACTTCGGTCAAATTCCTGGGAGTATATGTAGATCAGTTTTTAACTTGGAAAGTACATATAGAAAATATTTCTAAGAAAGTAGCGAAAAGTGTAGGTATCTTGGCCCGTACTGCCCACCTTCTACCGACTAGAATTAGACTTAGCCTATATTACTCCTTAGTCCACCCTTATCTCTCTTATTGCAATGTAGTGTGGGCCTCTAATTACCCTTCTCGACTGGTTAGGTTAACTTCATTACAAAAAAGAGCAGCCAGAATTATCTTGGGTAACTTGAACTCCCTGTCTTCACAGGCCGGGTTACAGAAATTGAAAATTTGTAATATAGAGCAGATTAGAATCAAACAGACCTCAGAGTTTATGTTTAAATATATGCATAATCTTTTGCCTGGAGCTTTTACTGACTTCTTTAGCTTGACATCCCAATCTAATCCTTACAATGTTCGGTCTTCTTCCAATTATAGAGGAATTGCCACTAGAACTAATACACGAAAATTCTCCATCAAAAGTGCTGGCCCTAGGACATGGAATAATCTCCCTGTTGCCATTCGTGCCTCTCCTAGCATTTCAGTATTTAAAAAGAAACTCCATCATCACTTACTGTCTGTGGATCCCTGACTCCCACCATGCTTCCCCTGCTATTACCTGCCGTACATGCTCAAATTCGTACATACTGTGCTCGTTGCAGACACTCACTGTGTGTAATTTTTGATATTTAGTTAACTAGTTAAGATGTAAAATTTTTGGTACCCACATGCATAACCTGCTGCCACGTTTCCCATGTACATGGGTAACCCTGTTAGCGGGACCCTGGTCCCTTAAGGGTTTCTCTCCCTTTTCTTTTTGTTGGCGTTTCTATAATAATTATATTTGTGATGTTGTGATGTTGCCTACTTGAAGGAATAAAATTTTTGGTTATGGTTATGGTTATGGTTATGTATGTAGTGTGTCTGCATGTAGGCTTGTATGTAAGCTTGTACGTTTCTGTGTATGTATGCATGTATTTGGGTAGGTACGTATGTATCCATGTGTGTATGAATGTATGTATGTGTATATATGTAGGTATAAGATTCAGATTCCCTCAGTAACAACAAATAAAGCGAATGAGAACCCCAGGAGTGATGGCTTAAGGCTAAAATATTAAAGAAATAGCATATGATATGTGGACAGAGTTGAAGTCCAGAGAGCTTTCGTGGGAGAGCAATTGATGGCGAAATCCACAGAGGGGCGCTCTTAGGTCAAAGGGAAGTAGATCAAGCGAAACAATGGATAGTGACAAGAGACAGAACAATGAAGAAAGATGGAAGAAAGTAGGGAGGGAAGGAAAGAGGGAGAAGGGATAAATGAGGACAGAAACAAAGGAAGGATAGAAGAAAGGATAAACGAAGGAAGTTGAAAGGAAGAGAGGTAGTTGAGAGAAGGAAGTTAGGCAGGAAGGCAGGGTGGTAAAACCGATGGAAGCAAGAAGAGTAATGTGGTAAAAGGAATGAAGGAAAACAGAGGTACGAATGAGATAGGGAAGGGAGCGGGCAAGGAAATCTTAGAAAGGGAGTGTGGAAGATATAAAGGATCTGCTATCCTCGGGATAAACTGAAAGAAAAGAATCAAAATCAGAGAGAGAGACAGACAGACAGACAGACAGACAGACAAACAGACAGAGACAGAGACAGACAGACAGACATACAGACACACACACAGACAGACAGACACACAGACACACAGACACACAGACACACACAGACAGACAGACAGAGACAGACAGAGACAGACAGAGACAGACAGAGACAGAGAGACAGAGAGACAGAGAGACAGAGAGACAGAGAGACAGAGAGACAGAGAGACAGAGAGACAGAGACAGAGAGATAGAGAGGGAGGAAGGGACGGACGGACGGACGGACGGACGGACGGACAGACAGACAGAGAGTTGAAGCCATCGAGAGGAGCAGATTGTTGAATTGTTTTGCGAGATAGCGTGATATGATCCTTTGGTCGACTGCTCTTAATTAGACCATAGCGCTATATAATGCGACCTCGTGCAAACCATTTGTCGAAGGCTACAAATCATAGAATAATCCGTTCGTTATGTCCTGTTCGTACATACGGGACCTGATCATTATTATTATTATTACTACTACCACCACCACGACCACCACCACGACCACCACCACGACCACCACCACCACCACCACCACCACCACCACCACCACCACCACCACCACCACCACTACTAGGGCCTACTACTTTTATTATTTTAGTATTATTTTATTATTTTTTTATTATTATTTACTTGATGGCTCTTATAGTTTCCGGTGTTTCCATAGCCATTTAAGAACGAGTGGCTAACTTAGCCCCATCTTCCCCTGCCCTACTTTACGGGATTTCGATCAGAAGCGTACGACAAAGCGACTCCCAGTGGCGTGTACATTGTCGTATCCATGACGACCGTTGTCTTGGAAACCGCATGTACGGTCACTGAGACTAAATCGAAACGGGAAAGTCAATAAGCGCTTCTCAGTATCTCGAAGATCGTTGGCGAAAATCCTTGTAATTATTGTGTTCGTACCCAAACTTCTCTTGAAGAGGCGCCATATAAAAATGGGATTACGATTACAGATTACAACATCATGTCCTCCATCAGGTCTGGTCGCCGTAGAAGTTACGAGAACAACTAATTAGCCATGAGTCATGTTTAGGTCAGTAGATCACGTTCAGGTCAGGATGTCACTTTCGGGTCAACGGGTCACGTTCAGGTCAACAGGTCATGTTCAGGTCAACAGGTCATTTTCAGGTCAGAGGGTGACGTTCAGGTGAACAGGTCAAGTTCAGGTCAACAGGTCACGTTCAGGTCACGTTCAGGTCAGCAGGTCACAAAGTCAACAGGTCAAGTTCAGGTCAACAGGGTACGTTCAGGTCACGTTCAGTTCAACAAGTCACATCAACAATGGAACCGCTAATTCATTGGCATCCCTTTAAGAACTCAAGTCAATTTATGTTGGCAGGTACTTAACTACGTCTAGATGTCAGTTAAAGAAAACAACCGTGTTGTCTGGTTGCGATAACCGTCTTGTTGTCAGCTAAAGACAACCGTGTTGTCTCTGTAGTCTTAAGTGCAATAATTGCTGTTGTGATTATCATGGCGTCGTAGGACATAGTACAGCGTATAATCACACGACGTAAAAGAACGGAAGATAACACAGGCTTCTGTAACATGGACAGAATGGATTACCTTGGGAGAGTGTAACCAGTTGTTAAGTACGGGTTCGAGCTCCTCTGAAACGGTTGCTGTGTAGGGACCTCGAGCAAGTTCTTCACTCACAAGTGCTTAGCGACATTGAAATGGGCTTGGTCATTATATAGTGGTGCTTAATAAATGCGTAATTAAAAAACAACTGTAATGATGATGATGATGATGATGATGATGATGATGATGATGATGATGATGATGATGATGATGATGATGATGATCATGATGATGATGATCATGATGATGATGATCATGATGATGATCATAGATCATCATGATCATGATCATGATCATGATCATCATGATCATGATCATGATCATCATCATCATCATCATCATCATCATCATCATCATCATCATCATCATCATCATCATCATCATCATCATCATCATCATCATCATCATCATCATCATCATCATCATCATCATCATCATCATCATCATCATCATCATCATCATCATAACAACAACACAGCAAGGTTTTAAAGTGGTTCAAAGGACATTAATTATTCCGTTGTTGAACATCTGCAAATTAGCGGGAAGTGTGTATAAAACAGCCAGTGCGTCAGAACTTCCTCATAAAGTCACGATAGTGTCCGTCGATTGCCACGTTGTAACTCGACTCCTAATTCTCGCCCGTTGAGGCGATGATAGTCATATGAAGACAACGAAAACATCGCATGCACGGTCTTAAGGGAGACAGAGAAGAGTGGTTCCGTTAAAAACAAAAACAGGTGTGTTGCTGTTGTGACCGTTACAGGTGGTTGACATGCAGAAAAAAACAATGGAGATACCCTGTGTTTAAACTATGGATGGGTCAATTGACTTTTTTGGAAGATTTTCGAATCCGGATAGTATCCAGATATTTGGCCTGCTTTTTCGACCGAATCCGGATTCCATCCGATTAATGGCAATATTTTTTTCATTCGCGAAGATATAATAAATTAATAATTAAAGATAAAACAAATATGAAAATAACATTTGAAAACGCGTGGCTTAAGAAAGAAGTCCGATTTTCCGTCATTTTGTTGATGCGTCGAATTACTCATGTCACAATTTCATTGTTTTACACGGGCTTTCAATTATAAAGATTAAAGATTACCGCAGGAGGTCGCCAAAACAGGTTACTATTTTTTTATTAATGAAGGAAGAGATTGTTTTTTGCCAAAAGTATCACTTTTCTTGGTATTTGGATCGGTAGCCCTGGGAGCGCCGATTCCGATTAGTACCGAATAGTTCAATATCCGGTCCGAACCGATTTCAGGATTCACATTCAGCTGAACCCTAGTTTAACCTCGCTGGTTAAGCAGGTACACATGGAAATGCCCTGCATAACTGCAAATAAATCTTTTCATTAATGTCATGTTAATCTCCAACATTTTTCAGCGTCATGCGAAAGACCCCATACCATGTCTCCTGCAGGGAGATCAACTTATTCACGATGTTCCTCATGAATACCGCTTTATTTCGGTTCCTCCGACATCATTCCCAATCACCCACCATCATCTGCCTCTATCTCCTCTATCCATCCCCTCGGGCTTTCCACTCAAAACTGG